>VMBQ01005170.1:35453-71750 GCA_007657795.1 Dreissena rostriformis
TCCATCTGTGTGTCCGTCCGTGCAGGATTTTTGTCCGGGCTATTTCTCAGCAACTAATGACCGGAATTCAATGAAACTTTATGGGAAGCTTCACTACCAAGAGGAGATGTGCATATTATCAGCCAGTTCTGGTCAGATGATTTTTCACAGAGTTATGGCCCTTTGAAATTTTCCATTAACTGTACATATAGTGCAATTCTTGTCCGGGCTATTCCTCAGCAACTAATGACAGGAATTCAATGAAACTTCATGGGAAGCTTCACTACCAAGAGGAGATGCGCATGTTATTAGTGGGTTCTGGTTAGATGATTTATTTAGAGAGTTATGGCCCTTTGAAATTTTTAAGTTGCTAAACCATCCATGGTATTATTTTGTCCAAAGTTATGCCACTCAAGACGTTTCCTTTTATCTGAATATATAGTGCAATATTGTGACAAAAAAAAACTTTGAGGAGCATCACCCGTCTCCGAGGGTTTCTTGTTTACTTATTGTTTGTTGATGCAGTAAAGATTTTGGTTTGAGAATAAACTATCGTTGTTCAACATTAGCTGCTCGTCCATGATGTTGTTCCTTCGTCTCTGTAATTGTGACATAGTTTGCCTGTAATGCATAAATTGACTGAATTTTTACCTGTGTGACACATCTCTTGTGCATGTATAATTTCCTTAAGTATTCATACCCTTTTCTGAATTTTTGTTTCTGTTGGAAACTTCTGACTCTAGTCTGATTCTCTGATCGTTGCAATTGTATGATAATGCATTTAATAATGATGGCTGTGTAATGGTAATACTTACATCAGAGCACTTTCCATGTGTCAGCACTTCCCATGTGTCGGTCGGTTACTCGTATCGACACCAGGACTATTCTTTTCATGACCACATGCTTTTTTTCATCATATTAATGTTTCTGTTTATGCCTCTTAAAAGTTGCTATAAGTGTGGCATACATTATGAATATGAATTCATTCTTAAATTGCAAGAAGGAATTTAATTGTTTTTTTAGGACAAGAATATTTTATTTCAATTAAAGTGACTGACCTTGTTGATGTATGTCTTGCATACTTGAAATTGTGTCATAACAAAGATACTCGTTTTTACACGTGTATTTATGTGTTTGTCTCTAAAAATAATATTCAACTTTGTTCCATGGTGATGCATGTAAATTCCCTGATGATCATTCATGTTTAAAGCATTTTCATCTTTGTTGTTCATATTCATGATAACATGTAATTCCCCTAGTTTGCTGACGAAGATCAATTAACATTCAGAGTTACTTCCTGCCATTCCATTCATAGATTAAATCCCCCCCCCCCCTAATTTGGTCGTTATGGTGGGTCTTTCCATTCTGTTTTGGGTTATTTTACCCATTTTTGAAGCAGCGTTCATGGGCTTCCCTGACATTGTTTCATGTTGAGAATGTTATTTCCCTATTCTCTCGACTCATTGTTGTGATGTAAAACAGAATTAGGAACAATAATTGGTCAATTTGTAGTATAATAATTTTTCTTTTAAGAAGGTGAAGGGAATAATGTTAGAAATATATTATGTTTTTCATAGTACATGGATAAATTCTTTAAGTTTTAATTTAAGTGTTTTTTGTTTCAACAATGGGTACAGAAAAAAAAAATGATTTTTTATTACGAAAAACTTATTTCATAGTCTTTATTTAATGTCTATACTAGCACTTTGTTGATGCAGATTTCATTATCTGGCTATATCAGTATTTATAAGTGTGCACAAGTATTTAAAGTTATTTATAATACATGTGCAGGGTATCATTTTACAGTCAATAATTTGTTTGTAAAAGTCTTAGATTATGCTTCTGTTAATATAGGAAACAAAACAAAAAAAGCCAATGAATGCCTAGTAAAGGGAAAGATTGACGGAATAACATTGAACCTGTTTGTAACAGTATTTTGAAAGTACATTTTTTGCATTGTATGCAGGTGTTTTTAGTGTGTGCATGCATGTACAGTGTGCAATATGATGAAAGTAGTGCTGTTAACAGTTACTTGCAACATAATTTCTCATGGAATGTCAAAACTGGATTTCTAGAATGTTCTTTTTATCTTATTGTATTTCTTTTCCCTTGCATTAAAGTTGAAAATGCAATAGTTTCTACATAAGTTAAGGTAAAGCAACACATTACAAGGACCTACTTAATTAAAAACACAATTCCCAAATGTTTTGAACGTTTTGTTTGCTATTGCCAACTTTTCTGGATTCGACTAGTCCGTGATATAATGCTCTGTATTGTACATTGTAGCATTTAATTTGTCAGAAAGCAAACTAGGATGATTTCAACAAGAGGTGTTTCCAATGGATGACTATGTGTAAGCATTAACTAGTTAACTGTTCAGACCACAACTGCTGCAATGATTGCATGCACACAATCTAGGGGAAACAGAATGTGCTCGGACAATGTATTTGATGGTTTCATTGTTTACAAGAATCCAAGAACATGTTATCTTGAGATCTATTCCAGTGTAGATTATTATTTGTTGGTCATTATTTCCTTTTTCTGTTGTTGAAAATTTCATGCGCAGTATCAAAAATATTTATGTCATAAAGTTGATGTGATAGAATGTGACCATCAATTTACTATGTTTTGTTTGTATTTCGTGTATAGCCTGACGTTACACAATGTATGTAATTGCCTCATACATGTTATCAGCATGTCTCACATTGTTGTATCGTTTGATGAGTGCTAATACATGTATTTTGATGTGAAAATCAGTGTTATGTACCTTATTAGATTAATAAAATGCTTGTACATTTTCAATATTGTATGAAATGATGACGTATATTTTGTTTAACGTTTCATAAATAAACGATGTCTGTTGAAAATGCACATGATAAAATAAAATATTTATAATAATTATGTCTTGTGTTCAGTTGTTTTTAAGATTTTATAAAACCAACGCTATGTAATGTAATGGAAAGGGTGGTTTGCAATTCATAATCTGTTTCACTTTGGGAAAACAATCATTCGAATTCGTTCAATGCTTCCGTATGCATTTTACCAGCTATGGCTCCAGAAAAAGAAAAAAAAATGTTAGGTTGTAACATAAGTGTCTTAACGGAGAGGTAGTGTCAAGGGAATTAACTACAGACTACATGACGAGAAAACGCTACTGAGTTGCTGGCCTTGAATAAGCAATGCGCTGTAAGAGAAGACAAAAGGTTTATAGAAGACCGCATTGCCACTCGTTTTATTCCTCGAACTTTTGAACATAGACATTCACGTCGTGTAAGTAATTTTGAAAAGCTAGCAAACGATAATTCTTACTGAGCTTGAAGTTTATTGCAGTTTTTGGCCTAGATTAAAATTCAACCCCGTCAAACGCGAGGATGATAACTGTATAATTTAATATAATATACACGTAATTAGAATAATAGTGTTTGGGACTATTCACTACCATCCAGTTATGCTTGTAGATAATTCATTTCCTTTAAAATAACGTCAGTCTTCTTTTCGCTTACGCATGGCTATTGACTTATTTTCTGTCTTGTAATAGCCGATTATTCTGTGTTCGCACTGGTCTGAACAATATATGATATCAATGGATATGTTTTATGTCTACATTAAATAACCTTGAACTCATTGTGACATATTTATACTTTAATATTTGCTTATAATGGTCCAATTATATTATATACCATGCAATTGTCAAGTTGTTTTCTTCAAATTATAAGACATGCCCTTGCTGAACTCTCGCATAGAAGAACTATGACCACTCCTACATATCCACTTAAATTTGGCATCAAAACTGGCCATTAAAAGATCTCTCATAAACTAGTAGCATATGAACCTATTCAAACGGCTTAGCGTTCTTTTGGACGAGTTGAACCCTTTTTCTTTGCTCTGTACTTTACAGAGATGAGATGTGTGTGTGTGTGTGTGCATTTCGAAGTTAATGAGGTCCCTCCACGCCTGAGGCTGCATTATGTGAGGATCCGGAGTGTATCCCGGCACTCCTACTTAATTAATTATTTGACTCACGAACGTTTGAACGAATTTTGAATTATAGCTGCAATTTCCAGCTATTTGTTTTTTTTGTGNATCTTTGTCTACGTATTGATTCATTTTTATATGTTTACTTTATCATCCGTGTAGCATTCAAATTATTATTTCAGTTTAATTACCTAAGCATTGCTGAAGCAAATTGACCCGTATTTGAAATAAAACCTAGCGTACTAAGGCCGTTTGACATGTCGGCACAATAACACAGTGATCATCTGAATAAACCTCTAATTCGAAGGAGATTCCACTTAATGCCGTCTCCGAAGTCCTCCAGTGGAGCGAGAAGCTGACCAAAAGGGTGAACACATCCTTCAGGAATGCAGGCACCACCAGCAAATGAGGGAGAATGCATGGCCGAAACCTGTGAGTCTGCAGGACGGACGGGTGGGGGCTCTACCGAAGACCACCTGTTTCATCATTGCCTCCGGACTCCAAGTGTAGCGGCGATCGAGAAGATGAAGTGATCGTCTACAGCCGTACAGCGTGTTGATTACAACTAACATTTAAGTCCATGAACACAAACTGCTTCGTTTATTAAATTTAAATTAAGGAAGACAATTTTATCGTTTTATCTTACCCTGTAACTTTTAACTTTTCCTTGAGAAAGTTTACTATTCCTGATCTCAATTTATCGGGGCCGTACTAAAAAGCTCCTCGTGAAAAACGTTTATACTTATACTTTTACTTTATACTTTTATAACATTAATAAAAGTCCTTTAGGCACTCGCTCTTTCATACTGAGGTGTATAATGCTGCAATGAATAACATTTTGTGAGCAGAAAATATCGGCTATCAAAAAGAAAATTTGAAATGAAGTTTTCAACTTGATTTAATATTTCCCTTCGGAGCTTGATGAATACGGGCGTGGCAGTCCCGGATTACCCAATAGGCAGAGAAAGCAAATGCCAATGGGCCCCGCTACTTTAAGGGGCCCATGCGACCGTGACGAAATATTGTTTACTTACTTCGTCTACAATACGGTATTCTCGTATTACTAAAGGAATAATCATTCGCGTGTAAACACCGTATATATATCGGATAAATGATTGAATATCCAATCATTCTTGAATTTATTTCGTTTAAGAATTACTTTTTTATAATGAAATTCCATTCTTTTTTTTACTGTTGTCACAACAAAAACAACACCACCGCGTGGGCCCAAAAAGTTGCACTGCCAATGGGCCTCCACGGTGCTTAATCCGGTACTTGAGCCTAGTCATCGTCTTGAGAAAGATCAAAATACAGTTGTAGGGGCATTTCGCAAATCTTGGCATAATATGACGATTTCTATCACGTCAGTGTTTTACAGAAACGACTTCATCATTCCGACTAGGAGTTACCCCGATATTTTGTATTGTTTATGATAAACACAACTGTTGTTTGCCGTATGATGGACAGCTAATACCATCTGACACTTTTGCAAGGCCAAACTAAACGAAATGAAATTGAAAAAAATATCTTTATTATTTCTTTTTATGGACCTATTTTCTTTTGTATGTCATTCGAATCAATACGGTTAAGGTTGTTATATATTTTATTATGACGTAACGTCTTCAATTTTTTGCCAAGATACAACAAAACGGGTAATCATGGTAGTGTTTTTTAATCGAGAATGATCCAATTTGTCATCGTTAGTTCTGTCCACGACATAGTTATATGTCACCCAAAACTTTGTTCGGATTTTTCCGGTTTTTAACGAGTAGTTTGATTGGTGGCTGAATTTCCGTAAGCTACGGTGTCATGACATGGCTGTTCACTTTATTAATGCAACAGTCTACATTATAACACATGAAAAACAACACGTAATTATATTAAATTAAGGAATTGTAATTTATAGCACGAAAACATCAGATAAAGTTGTTTTAAGGACCGACATATGTTTTATCGCAAACTGGAATTGTTTAGTGGAACGAAAAAAGCTGTTCATTCAATAAACGTGTAATATGCGATCGCGGGAGGAAAACGGATCAGTATCAAAAATGCCTTACAACCAAGCAAACATGGATGAACGGGATAATTACTTTGCGCCGAATTACCAAAATTACCAAGTGCCAGTGACACCCCCGGGATTAGAAGCCATCTATTCAGCATGTCGGAAATTATATCCAGATCAGCCGAATCCTTTACAAGTGACAGCGCTCGTGAAATACTGGTAAGTTGACACTAAAGTTGGTATCAAAGAGTGAACTTTCGGAAGCCATTTTAGTTTTCTCAACAATACATTTGAACGTGAAGAAAATCGTCACCGCGAGAAAGGGAGTGTATGCTCTAACTTTTTTGCCATTTACTTGGTATTTTATCAACTTGATTGCAATGTTTGAGACAACGATGAAGTTGTTGCTCGTTTTGTTGAACAGATGAATGTTTTAATTGGTTTGTAATTGATTGTCAGAAAGTTAAATCTGTGAAATTTTTGCCCGTGTTAGTACTCGCATTAACTTCTAAAGTGTAGTCTCGGGTAGTTCTCAACTAATGGCCGAAGACTTTATGATTCAATGTGTAAACGTTGTTAAAAGTTATATTTGATTGTTAATAAGATATGTAATTGGTTAATAATTCAATACCAACACATGGCATTTTTTTTTTTTTTTTTTTTTTAAAATAATTNTATAAAATAAGCAAGAACAAAGCCCTGGTAAGTTCATTCCACTAAATTGATAAGAAATAAATGTCACATAATAAAATAATATGTTAAACTTTAATATAAAACATCTTCAATATATATTAAATAAATAACGTTACTGTGTTTACCATCTATTTTGCAATTCTATGTCACATTGATTGTAGATTTGTCTGTGGATGTGTGTTAAAGCTTATTTGTGTTTGACTCCTCAACCCTCTTCAAAAGAGGGCAATTACAACCCATGTGTATTGGTTAGGACCCATGTGCATTGGTTAGGACCCACGTGTGTTGGTAAGGACCCATGTGTATTGGTTAGGACCCATGTGTATTGGTTAGGACCCATGTGCATTGGTTAGGACCCATGTGTATTGGTTAGGACCCATGTGTATTGGTTAGGACCCAAGTGTATTGGTAACCTGCTGGGGACACAGTGTGATGCACCTTATCATCAGATAATCAATAAACTGCTGTAAAATTGCAATTAGCAATTGCTCATTCAGCCAAGACATAAGATAGAAGATAAGCCTTTAAATAGTTATGTATGTTCCTAATACAATATGGCAGTCTCCTAATATAGTCCCTCCCTATTGGGGGGGCCTGGTGAGAAAATTACCTTTTTACCGATTTTATTCCGTATAAGTGGTTTTACTGTTGTGATTATGCGATAACAATATTGAAGACGTGTTTTTAAATTATTTTTTTGAATTTAGAAATTTCCTTCATTCCATAATGCCACATTTATTTTAAAATTATTTTAACTTTGCCACCTTATATATATTAATAGAACAGCATCCCGGGGCTATTGCACTCTTGTGTGCTTCTTTAACAATTATTTGTTGTCTTTTCATATTAACCCCAAAACATACAGAGCTCCATTTTTGTAAATATATAGGGCTTTATAGGCCCCCTAAAAACCTTTTTGCAGGGAAATCTTTCTTTTGAAAGCAAATTGGGAATTAATAATCAAGTGATGAAATTGTCTGGCTGTGTGTATACTCCGAGAACAGCCACCGGAGACTCTAATTGGAGTATTTATTAGAGGAACTACAGCATCATAGGTTATGGCAAACATGTACAAAATGAAATACGCTATAGAATAGATTGTATATACATTTATTAAGTTCGTGGTAAAGATATTTATTTAAATGAATAGCAATGATTTAATGATCTGGAAAAAAATATCGCTCCATACATTCTCCTAGTACAGCCCCCTGGGACTAATATAGTAGTACATGTACATACATTTGTATATAAAATTTAAGTTAATATCCTGATATTGGTGTTTTGAATATGGCTATGGATCTCAAGCTTAATCCCTTGAGTCATTTACTTTGACAATTGATTAAATAAATAGGCAGACACACTTCTGTGAAAGCAATTAATATTATGAAAGGAATTGTGTTTGAAAAAGCAACAATATCAAGATAGTGTAAATTGTATTTCTGTTTCATTATATCAAAAATTTGGATTGTGCATTGACAGAAAACTCTGATTCATTCATAAAATAATCTTTTAGAATGACAGAGTAAGTAAAAAACTAAGACATGTTGTCAGTGCTATCGTCAAATTTTGTTTTATGTACAATTGTACATGTAGTGCCTTGTTTGATCATGTGCAAAAATTCTGATATTGGAAACTTCAGGGCTTTTTCATACAAACAACAAGGTACATACTGATATGTGCATTTTATTCTTTTATGAAATACAAACACGGAGAAGTTTGACAAAACACAAAAACACACATTCTTTTCTGATAATTTATTTTCAAAAAGTGCTCTCCCACATTTGACAGTAGGCAAGCGAACAATGGCAAGCAATATCTACCCTTTATACGGCCGACATCTATAACTGCAGTTTGAAGCGTAATTAAAAAGTATTTATTGAATTTGTAAAAGCAGACAATAAAGCGAGCGGCAAGGCTGTTTGCGCATTGAAATGAATGGATCGATAAACGTACATCCCCCACTGTGCTCGAGACTGTGTTCACGACCCCCATCAGAGATTACGGTCAATAAACAAACCGCTAAATACAAACTATTAAAGTAATCCATTCGTATCCACAGAATGGGCATATAGGGCTTGTCTGATTGCATGGAGCGAGGTACTAAATTTTCAACCTATGACCAATTATGTTCAAATTAAAATCAGAATACCTGACTATAACTACTACAGTAGTTCTTTAATATATAGATAATAGTGACAGGGTTTTTGTCCTAGCCATTTTGGGAAAAAAAGTCTGGTCAAATTGGGATATAATAATCATTAGACACTTCTATTTTATTTTTTTTACAATTTCTGTTTGGGATAGGGTCCGTTTTCTGATCAGGTCCGTTTTACAAGCGTTTTTTAATAGAAGAAAAAAAGTGCTGTTTGGTTACCTTGCTGGTGCTTATAATAACAAAAAGAATGAATATTGTCTTAAAGATAAATGGGAATTTAGTATTGATGTAAAACATGCTGAAATTGAGTAAGCAAACTAAGGAAAAGATCTAGAATCACAAAAGATACAGGGTACTGCTAAAAAGGGGCAGGGTGGAAAGCCAAACCAGTCTAGTGGCATTTTGTAATTGATTGCTAAATTTTTGGAATTAACTTATTCTCAGTTACTGTACTTACAATTGTAATAAAGGTTTTTAAGCTTAGTATTTTCATTTGCCAGTGAATATTTGCAAAAATATATTGCACTTGACGTTGTACAGACGTTCTAACTTTTCATGAAGACAATGNACCATTGAATTACAGGTGTAAATAGCTTGTTGACACAGAGTTTAAATACACGGAAAGATATGAGATATGTGAAACATATTTTTCAGATTGCAAATCACTGAGCTGTAGTAGGGCGTGGACACACGAACAATTGATTGTTGCAAAAGTTGTTTTAGCTAGTGACATTCTATACTCTTATTTATTGACTATACTGATTTTTGCCACGTCTTGAAGGATACATGATATGGCAGTCTTTCTGATTGCCTCTACGCTTGCTGACCAGAATGACGTAATCGTTTACACAGTGACAACCTTTTTTCTAGGACGATTAGTTATTGTTTTTTTTAATGTTGGTCTGTTACCTATTACGTCAGTATTCACGGGTTATTGTAAACATTACACATTTGGAGACCCCCACCTTGGCAGAATATTCCCCATGGTAAAAGTGTAATGTTCTAGAATGCTTGGTTGTGTTCATGTTGGTCTTTTAACCTATGAAGTCAGTGTTAATGGGTAATTCTATAAATAGTAAATGTTGCACAATTTTAGACCCCCTCCAGGTCGGCACCTCTATGTTGTCGTGAAGACGCGGAGGCGACCTGTAAATAAACCTTGAATACCGGGTACACACATTTTAGACCCCCTCCGTTTTCAGAATAATCCCCATGGTTTTTGTAATGTTCTAGAATGCTTAGTTTTGTTAATGTGGGTTGTTACCTATGAATTCAGTATTCATGGGTAATAGTGAACACTGCATAATTTAAGACCCCCCTCTGTGGCTGAATATTCCCCTTGGTTGTTGTAATGTTCTAGAATTTCCCCAAGTTCAAAATTCGGTAGATGTGTAAACCATTTCATTACGACCAGTATATAAATTATTTGTACATTTTCACATTCTGACCCTAAAATCTCCGAGTTACATGAACAGATCTAGAACAGTGTCAGTGGAGGTATGACAGTAATGTTTAATTAAATGTTTGAAACATATTGCCTGACAACCTAGCCACCCGACTGTTCTGCAATGGTATACCATGTCCTGATCTGGAATCCATCAGGACCCCAGCAAAGTGTCGCTGAAACAATTTGATGCCGCTGCTATTCTCATGATGAATCAAATAAATCGTAATAATAGTTCATACAAATGAGCCGACATTGAAATGACCATATTATACCAAGGCCCTACATATTGAAACAAATACCTCTGAATATTGTTGAACTGAGTATGGTATTGTTGATCTCCCGATCAGGGTGATCAAAGATTTATTGAGTCCTTGGGCACGATTACCAGTATAGTGTACAGCTCTAATAAATTTATCTCGGCTGGCAAATTGATGTTTAAACATTGTGGGAGGGCGGTTGTCTGGAGTGGCTGATATTGTTAGAATTAGGCCATGGTTCGGCACAGGCTGCAGGGGAGGGTGGTTGGGTCAATATTTGATGTAGGAGAGACATTGTTCAATGTGTGGGAACCATTGTAAACTTTAAGTTATTTTGTTGCAGGCCTATGGGGTATCGGTATGTTCATTATTTAAATACTGGCATCGCAGCTGCCATCACTCAAGTCTACATTGTATCAGTAGAAGAATTTTTTTGTTTCAAAGTGCCTAGTCTGATAAAAAAAAGGTTAATACATTTAATGTAGTATGGCAGTTCAGGGCTTTTGTTTTCTTGATTTGGGGAAAGGGCCCGGCCTTCCATTTTTGGGAAAAAATTATTGACAAAACTGAAAAAGTTAATAAAAAATAAAAATTCCCAAAGTAAGATTGAAATGTGCGGAAAATTGCATAATCAATAAATTAATAAATTAATGAACTTGCATGATTTTAAGTCTTGATCACTTTAAGTCTTGTTTTGAGAAATAAACTGATGCATGTTTATCACATGCCATCCATACCCTGTTTCCCATGTAATATAACCTTTACATATATTTTTATATTACCCATGTGTAATATACTTTTTAAGCGTTTTCATTGGCTTAGTTTTCGTTTATTGACCAATCGCATTTTGTTATTTTGCTCAAATGACGTTGCAACGTCAAATGACGTCACGAAATGTAAACATCATTAGGGATTTATCATTATGTTTGCGTAAATATTTATTTAATTTGCTCATTAAAAAGCATGTGATAAAAAAGATCTGACACTCGTTGTCATATCATACCATATTTTATTAAAGTCGTCCACGAAATTCATGAGTAAGCTCGCCCAAGGCTCGCTTTAATAAAATATGGTATGATATGACAACTCATGCCAGATCCTATATATATTATCAACATTTTTATTTCAGTAACAAAAAATAAATTAATTTAACTGTTTGTTTATATATTTATACACCTGTACTAACAAGTACATTTAGTAATAAAATTATTTAAAATAATTTTTGCCTATTGCCCCATTGGTGCCAAAAGGTACCATGTGCCATTAAATTTTAAAACTATTAAATAATACTATTACATTTTAATAGCACATGGTACCTTTTTGCACCAAGCCTGGGGTCGATATAATGCTTACCTATCATGCTATTCATCATGAGGTTTATTAGTTTGAATGAATTTTGATATTTAAAGGTAAAGAAAAGACATGTTCCCCTGCCGCAGCAATATTTGAATGCTCTCCCATAAAAACATGAAGTTTTTATTTTGGTATTATTGTAAATGCTTTAAGTGGAGGTCCTTTACCATTTTTTTCAGTGCATCATTAATATAGCATTTCAAGGTTTAGAATTAATCGCCAGAAATATAATGATGCTTCAGTTGCAAATCTCAAATACGGGCATAATTAATTGTGACCTCCACTGGCGAAATTCCTCTCGATATTGTGTGAATTGTGTGAGAAACTGGCCTTCGGAGGCCATTATATCACCCGTCTCCCAGATAGAAATAAAGTAAATAGTAAAATCACATTAGAGTAAGTCTAGCGGTGGTTATTGACTGGAGATTATTATCGTGGGAGATAGTTTTGACCCCCTGCATCGCTGTAAGAGAGTGGAGTATTTGAAGATTGGAATATAGGTAACTGATTCAAGTGGCAGAAATGACACTCGCTTGTGTTATTGCCGGCAGATGGGATTTTAATGTACCTGTTTACTGGAGCATGTAGTAATTACTTGCCTTAAAAATAAATCCTTCATTTTAATATTCCTTATTTTGTCATTGGAGAGCTTAAAATTATAATAACCGAATGGAATTTGTCAGCTCTAGTTACATGTATGAAGTGTATGTTCTTCGAAGATAGCCAATGTTGTCTCTGAATATTTTTTTCGAAAAGAAGTAAAAAAAAATAGCATATTGATTATTCTTGTTTGCAGATTGTTCACTTTTATGTGTACTCATAAAAATAGCCTTTAATTTCTCATTCTTTAAAATTAATTTGTTATTGTTTGTTTTTTGGTTTAAAACTTAAAAAGTCCAAGTATTTCAAAGGACCGTGTCACTATATTAAAGCTGCGGGGGTAAATGCTGCAAATTGAGGCAATGGTACGGCAGTTAATTCATTAATTCAGTTCGAGTGATAATATTTACATTGGTGATTCCTTGCTACCATTGTTGGGCCCAGCGGAGAGGTCTTAAATCTGATTAGCCATGCATCTAGATTTATATAAATTTGTTTTAAACGAGAAGTGTTATCTCGCACAGCGTAAAGGCGATTACGGGCTATAATCTGCTCACTCAATAAAAGCATTTACCCCATGCTGGAGTTCGTCTTTGTTACTCTTATGTGTTTCAGTAATTAAATTAAAGTCGGTTTGACTTTGATTCTTTCATGATGACATTATGTTTTGCTCACCCATCATTTCCTTGTTTCAAGGGAGTATGACAAAAGAGTCATTATCTTAATATGACAACAGTCTCTGTGACCTAGAGATTTTGTACACCTAGTGGGAGGTTGAAGATTCAAGTCTCATATGGGACTTGTATTAACCGACATGGCCTTCCGAGCAGCTTGTTTGATTGCGCAATAATGAAATCTGAAATCCACATCTGAAGTTAAATTTGTTTGATTTGATATGTCACTGATAATACACCGAGTTTATTAAAAAATAAATGAAAAATGAATTAAGAAAAGTGTAATAAAAAAATAACGGAGCACAATATATAAAAAAAACATAGATTCCATAATCCATTACATGTGTGTACCGTGTCGAAACTATTAAATGCTAAATTCAATAGCAAAGGTGAGGATATATTTTATTTCTACACCTAAATAGATCACCAATATTTTTAAATAAGCCACGTAAATATAAATGTAGCCCTTTTTTGCGACTGTTTTCAGGCTCGGAGGCCCGGACCCACTCGACTACATCAGCATGTACGCTAACAACGGGGACCCAGATAGGGGGATTCCCCCGCACTGGCATTACATCAGCTTTGGCCTCTCTGATCTCCATGGGGACGGACGTGTGCACGAGTGAGTACAACTAACACACTGATTTTGTTAAACTTGGTGGAAATAAAAGTTATTGATTTTTAAAGGGTATTAATGTTTACAAAATTTGAATATGCGTCGCTCTGCGAAAATAGGGTTAAATGCATATGCATATTTGTCTTCCAGATTAGCCTGTGCAGTCCACACAGGCTTATCAGGGACGACACTTTCCGCTTTTATTGTAATTTTTGTTTTAAGGAAGTCTCTTCATAGCAAAAATCCAGTTTAGGCGGAAAGTGTCGTCCAGGCTAATCTGGGACAACATTTTAAACACATGCATTAAACCCTGTTTTTCCAGAGCACAACTCATTTATAATTGGAGGTTGGCTTGGCTCAGTTGCTTATTTCAATGTTTGAATTACACAACTGTGAAGTCAACATTAGATTTAATTAAATCTTTAAATAAAATAATTATCACTTATGACAGACGATTTTAAAAACAGCTACAATTGTTGTCATGTTACGAAAGTTTTGAAGTGATTTAAAATAAACGTCCTATTATAGTGACAGATTTTTTCCTCAAAGTTCTGTTTTATAACAAATCACTTGGCAACCCTCTTTTGTTTGCGTTATAAATATTTGAACAGTTTGGTCAAGGCCCATACTTGATAATATTCATAGTTTAGAACAGGGTGGGCGTGTGATGGTTTTATCATCTGTCCTAAATTCTGCGATTTAACCCATATAGTGACACTTTGATACGTGACATAACTGCTGCGCAGTAGAGGACCAGAATCCCACTAGGGGAACAAAAAAGAAGATTTTATAATAACATATTAAATGTTTTGGTAAAATTCTGTTAGTTAAATAACATACATTTTTAAAGAATTGTATTCTTTAAATGATTTCTAGGCCCTATTACTTACCATACTATTTATAACTGCTATAAAAATATCTGTTACAAAAGATAACAATTAAACTGAACATTAAACGAGCATACACAATAATTCAGTTCTTCAATAGCTATAAGAACCGGTGGAGTTATTTAAAGATGGGCAATGCTGGGGTATAATGTCATGTTTAATTAGTATTCAATTAGCATTTAATTATTATTCAATCAGCGTTCAATAAGTATTAAATGACGGTCACAGCAAAGGCTCCAAATCGTGATCTGGTAGGCATTTATATTAAGAATGTGCCTGATCATCGTGAATGTGTTGATCTTTTCATATTTGATGAGGTTCCAAGACGACCTCAGCGAAGCTTCTTCAACTAAACATTTTCTGCTGTACATTTAAAGATTGTGGGGGTCTTTTCTTCAAAGCCAGTTACATCATTATACATTTTTGTTTAGTCATGTATTCATATTTTTATTTATTTGTAGTTTGTTCAGTTTTCCTATTTCATATAGATTTGACAGATTTGGTACTTGCTAAAAGTAAAATTTAGTTATATGTGGCTGCTGCAGCATATTTGAATGTTTTAACCCTTTGCATGCTGGGAAATTTGTCGTCTGCTGAAATGTCGTCTGCTGAATTTCTAAAATTAGCATTTTCTTCGTGTTTTTTTCAAAGAATACTATCAGAATAGCAAACAGTTTGGATCCTGATGAGACGCCATGTTCTGTGGCGTCTCATCTGGATTCAAACTGTTTGCAAAGGCCTTTAAAATTCGGTTCCAGCGCTTAAAGGGTTAATTACAGAAACAATGGATAGCAGTACTAACAAAATGTTTACTTAAATAAAAATCGACTATTGGATTTCTCATATATAAATTCAATGAAGTGATATTTAAATATTTGGTTTCAAAATCAAATGGAAAAAGGCTTTTGAAATGAAGTGTTATGTTATATTTGAAATTACCTAAAATAAAGACAGCCCAAATAGCATAATAAATTCAACAGTAAGCAACCTGATGGTGTTTAAGTAGGTAAATAAATGCTTACTATGTCATTTGTTATGGGTGCGCAATAATGAAACCAGAAGTTTAGAAGCTAGTGTGCTGAAAGTCACGTATTTACTGTTTTTTAGGTGACTGTGACACTTAAATTGATCCCTTAGATTTAATGTGCCAGTTAATTTGCCAAGCCTTGTTTACTTTGCAATGGGGATACATTTGGCTTTTCAGAATTTGTTAAAACAAATTAGGATTCATCATGACATAGATAGGATACCCCCCCCCCCCCCCCCCCCCCCCCCCCCCCAAAAAAAAAAAAAANAAGAAGCTCACTACACAGTATTTCTGTTATCATACAGCTGTTAGCATACTATTTCACTTAAGTATATGCAAAACAACATTTGCAGAGCATTTAACAAATATGCTGATACAATATAATTAAATCTTGACTAAAGTCTTTTGACCCCGGAAAATTGCCACTGACCCCTGAACATGTAGTGCAAGGGGCCAGTTGACTTCTGGTTTTCAAAATATATTGAAATTCCTGAACACATTTGAAAAATTTTATGCAACATTTTTAAATGGCAATAAAATGTCCCCCTGCTGTGGGTATCAAACATAAATCAATTACGCAAGTAGTTTTGATTGAAAGGATTTTAACATCAAATCACTACTAAAGTATTGAAGTAATATTAGATTGCCAATATTTTATAGCTTGAACTATTTAAATCTGAATGTCTGTAATTTACAAAGGGTCTATATATGATTAAATTGTACTTTATTTGAACAGATCGCGAGCGTGTTTCTATTTTTGGGTTGTCTGAAATCAGAATAATTGTATTGAATGGAATGGACGGCACATGATATTGTCATATGAAGTATTTCTTTATTCGTATTTATGAAGTGGGAAGATTGTTTTGTATCGGGAATGGGCGAAATTCCAAAATCAGTGTGCGGAACATAAACTGTTGTCGGAATAAAAAAGTAAAATGTCATATTCAGTGAATAGATGGCCGATATAGTGAAACGCGAGATTGTTTTGTATGACACTGCCATTAAGTAGAACAAAAGCGTAGTGAAAACAAATCGAGAGTGATCGAAAGGATAGCAATGCTTGAATACAGATTTGGCAAAGAAGCAAATTCAATATTTAGGGTGTTACATGCGGAAAGGTTATGGTCTGTGTTGGGTTACGATCAATTATCACTTTCATTTTGCGAAGAACAATACTCGTGTACTGTTCGCTAGCTAAATGGGTCATTTTGGACAGTTGTTTTACTGAAAAGAGTATTAATTACATGGTTTCAATTGATCATTAGCCAAGAATTATACACCTGTAAAAAAATTGTAACTGTTATAATTGTGTTCTGAAATAAATAAGTGCATTGTTTTTAAATTCAATATATTTCTTTTTATGTTCCTTAAAGAAACATAATTAAAGTATGATAATTAGTTTTAATGTCAAATTATTTTGGAAATTCCTTGGGCAGACTATGCATCTGAACGTAATATTTAAAATTCTCTGTTAAGTTTGATGCCGCGTGGTTTGGTATACTTAACGAAATATACTTTGCAGCAATTCGTGTATTGTGTCATATGCATCAACTGAATGTTAATTAAATCATATATAAAAATAATTTTCTGTTAAAATGTTCAACTCGTTCATTTCAAGTTTAAGTATTTTCAAAGACATTCCCTTAGTCTCATATTCATGTCAACATTTTAAAAGTAACTAGTAAACACATGTTTATATTATTTTATCATTACATGGTCTGGCCTATTGTATTGAAATTCCTATTCAAATGTTTGCTTGTCCGGTGCAATGCTAAGATGTTTGAGTCCCCCACTTGGTTGCTAGGACACCACTACATAATCATTGTACCTATTTTGTGTGATTCACACCCCCTGGACTGTTTGACTTGCATGGGGTAGAGGTTGTTACCTATGTGTGAACTGAACGATTGCTTATTTCCATCACAATTTTTGTTTTGTGGCATGAAACTGTTAAACAAGCCTTTGATGTTTGCTTTTAGGCAAAAGTCTGGCATTGCAGTAATAGTTAAACGTTGAATTCTCTGTGTAATAGTAAAGCTGACATTTATAAAAAAAAAAAATTGAAAACAGAAAGCGAGAATTTATATTTTTAACAGTTTGATGTGATTTTTTAATTTTAAAACTTTTTTCACCTTCATGAAAATGAGTTGGAAAATAATGTACATGTATACCGCAATTTTACCTGATACAGATCAACTACAAACATACAAACTATTGCAATTTGGATAATTATAGTGCGATCCATAGAGTTTAAGATATTCTAGAAGACATTAACAATGTTTATTTGTGAAATACATTACATGGAAAATGTTTACTCCTTTAAAGGGACTCGTTCACTGTTTGAAAAAATGACAAATTAAAAAATGTCATTGATTACAAAAAGAATGTATGCATGATATTCAAACAAGAAAAATAATAATAGCCTACATGTACGTGGCATGGTGGTAGCGGGTTGGCTTTTGTTTCTAGAGGTACCTGGTTCAAACTCCAGGGCTGTCAGGCTTTTAAAAAAAAAATCTTTTTCATTGTAATTATAGTTATTTAAAACTACATGTATTCCACTTATTACAGTTTTGTTAATTTCTTTAACTACAATTTAACAAAATATGAAAATCTGTGAAAAAGTCACTTGAAGGCCCCGTGTTGAATGGATTGTACAAATCCCAGTGTTTTTCTTAATAAGTTTTGTAAAATGGAAAATGATGAAGTCACTGAAATTTCCTGCATTAAGTACACAACACCCAGTGTTCATTGTTACATGTCAGTGTTTTTCCCATCATTTTGGTAATGGGGCCAGGTCCCTTTGGTTTGGTAAAATCGCGGCGTTTTGACCAAAATTGGGAAATTAGTGTTGTTGTTGTTTTGCTAACAAATGCTTCAAAATTGATAATAAAAGTGTTTTCAATACTATATTTTCTAAGGGTTAACTTATAGAGCTGGATGGGAGATGAACCAAATGTTGAGAAACGATTTTTGGATTTTGAACGAGAAAAAAAACAACACTGCATGTGTTTGTTTATTTTCAGATGTCAGGGTACAGATGGCCCCAGTGGGTTTGGGTTCGAGCTGACTTTCAGACTGAAGCGCGAGCCCGGAGAGACGAACCCCCCGACCTGGCCCGCAACCCTGATGCAGGCGCTCGCACGATACGTCTTTCAGACCGGTACTTAACATAACTGTTGTTTATTGTAGAATTTCTCAATAAAAATTAAGTCATCATATTCAAAATAATCTGCAACAGAAACCAATCATGCGACTTACAATGTAAATATGAAGCACTTAGTTTTCAAATCCATAACTGTATTTAATATAGTGCATGTTTTTTAAACAAAATCTATTTATCATGACAAGCAATCAGCAAAGAAATAACAGAATTGATTGCCAAAACAATAGCTAAATAGTAACTTAATTATTTCTAAACTGAAACTGTATACAAATACACGGCAAGCGTCTGCTAAAACCATGCACACATTATGAAAATCTATTCTTCTTTGTAACAGAAAACAAGGTGTACAGCGGCGACCACGTGCCCTGGCACCTGCCCTTGGACGGCAGCGAGTCGCGCATCCAGCACATGCTGATGGCTGACGACCCCCAGTTGACCCCAATCACGACCCCGTTTGGGCCAGTCTGCTTCGTTCAGATAGTGGGCGTGTGCACCGAGGAGCTGCAGGCGGCGCAGCACTGGAACGGACCCGGAGTCATCGAGCTGCTCAGATCCATGACTGTGTAAGTGGTGGGACATACAGTGTTTTTTTTTCCAATGGGGAAAACTACCAGTTCCGCTCCAATCGGGAATAATTAGCTCGAAAAACCTTTTAATTGGGAAACTTGACGGATAATCAATGATAAATCTGGTTCCTTCCTAAAAAAATGACATTTTTATATTTGTTTTATTGATCAAAGTTGAGTATGTTGCGTCATTGTTAATGGTCCGCTAAATGGCGCTAATGTTATTTTCTCCAATCCGCAAAATATCAATATCTGTTGCACCATTTATGGAAGACTAATGGCAGTGTTGTATTGAAACAAAAGCTACAACTCAAAATAGCTTGTACAGGTAACTGGGATATTTATCAGTGTTTTAAATATCTTTTGTCTAGGGGCAGTTTGATTAATGTTGGTAACAGTAGGATCAGCTTTCTGTATTTATTTTGGGTCAATTCTGTGAAATAATCAGAAATTCTACATTAAATCATGTGCTGATTACCGGTAGATTTTTTTGGTCTGCAGATATTTGATGAAAATATGGAAATTCCATTTGTCATTTGTTAAGTTTCTATGTTACAAATGCAGGAACAAATTATTATCATTGATTATGGCTTTCCCTAAAATGACTTTGGAACATGTTAGCAGTAACTTATTTTCATTATATGTGCAGTTATATTTGTAAAGCACAAGTGTATTTTCTAAGGTAAAACAAACAAAAGAAGACTTTATGTTTATTTCTCTGAACAGAGTTAGCTTGGTTGGCACTTAGAAATTTGAATTTGCAGCCAAAATGCATGTAATTTAGAAATTGTGTCCTCAGAAAGTTTTAAAATCTTAAATATGTCACATTTTAAAATATTTTCATACATTTTAGCAGCCAATTTGAGGTTTTAGAAGCCAGTGAGAAATTAAGTTATTTTGGCTACTGATAACCCAAATGGAGAGTTAGGAAATACGATCTCTTATAACAGTATATTAAAAATCTATAATGGCGTGTTCCCTTTCTTAAAACAGAGCTGGGGGCCCATGGCTGATCACAGACATGCGTCGAGGGGAATCTCTCTTTGAGATGGGCCCGAGCCTTCAGGAGAAGGTCGACGTCGGGATCGAGTCCGAGGGCTCGAACTTGAGTGGCGTGAACAGCAAGTGCTCGTGGGAGGAGCCTGGAGAAAACGATCGCGATAACATGTCTTACAAGGACGGAATTGTCGAGGATGATGATCTTGATGACGAGCGTCGACACATATCCATCATTGGTAAGATTGCTGGAAATGCAGGCAACTGGTTTTAGCTCTGTGTGCTAAACTATTTAACCCTTTGAGGGCTGGAACCGGATTTTGAAAGCCTTTGCAAACAGAACGTGGCGTCTCATCAGGATCCAAACTGTTTGCTATTCTGATAGTATTTTTTGAAAAAAAATCGAAGAAAATGCTTATTTTAGAAATTTAGCAGATAACAATTTAGCAGACGACAAATTTCCCAGCATGCAAAGGGTTAACCAATTGTTATCAAGGCTCAGCTAGAATTTCAAGTTGAGACTAAGTTTGAAGCTTGGTCTTTTCCAAATAAGGTTTTTAGACTGATAAATTCAGAATTGAACATTTAAATACTTGTTTTGTAGATTATTGTTTTAATTACACATATCACAACAGAGGCATGACATCTGGCATGGCTTATAAGTTGCTTGTGAAACACAGTTTTATGGATGTTTTAAATTTTAATGCATTTACTTTGTGGCGTTAATTTTGGAAAAATGATACAAAAAAGAAACTGGGAATAAATATATCAACAATTTATGGAAGGCAAACCGGTGCAAAAACTAGCATTACAATAACTTGCAGAGAAGCTGTGTGGGGCTTTTAAATAAGGTTAGCACATATATGTTCGATGCAGGGGATAAATTACCACCTTTTTCCTGTAAGTAACAGTCTTGGAAATATGTGGTTTCTGATTCTTATTATGTAAGACTTGTGTTTGTTATTTGTGTCGTGTTCTGAGAAAACTGGGCATAATGCATGTGCGTAAAGTGTCGTCCCGGATTAGCCTGTGAAGTCCGCACAGGCTAATCCGGGACAACACTTTTCGCCTAAACTGGATTTTTTGCTAAACAGAGACTTCATTTAAACGAAAAATGTCATAAAAGCGGAAAGTGTCGTCACTGATTAGCCTGTGCGAACTGCACAGGCTAATCTGGGACGACACTTCACGCACAAGCATTATGCCCAGTCTTCTCAGAACGCGACTAACATGTGGTAAGTGGTTTCTGATTCTTATTATGTAAGCCTAGTGTTTATTTGATGTTTCTTAGAAGTACTATATTTAACAAATTTACATTCGCAGAATCTGAGCAGATAAAAGCCACGTTGTCGAGAGGGCTGGATCCACACCTGCAATCAAAAATCGATGGCTTCAAGTGAGTAATATGTGTATGAGTACGTTTTATGGTCTTCGTGCATGATAATTAGAGACTTTTAGTACAATTTATGGTCTTTTTACACGATTATTAGAGACTTTAAGTACAATTTATGGTCTTTTTACACGGTTATTAGAGACTTTTAGTACAATTTATGATCTTTTTACACGATTATTAGAGACTTCTAGTACAATTTATGGTCTTTTTACACAATTATTAGAGACTTTAAATACAATTTATGGTCTTTTTACACAATTATTAGAGACTTTTAGTACAATTTATGGTCTTTTTACACATTTATTAGAGACTAAGTGCAATTTATGGTCTTTTTACATGATTATAAGAGACTTTTTGTACAATTTATGCTCTTTCTACATGAATATTAGAGACTTTTAGTACAATTTATGGTCTTTCTACATGATTATTATAACCCTTCAGTATAATTGATTGAAATAATGTTGAACCAGTTGATACAGTTTTTTTTTCTCCACTTTTTGGGAAGATAACCCATGGCTTTGGAATTGGGAATTTTATCGTCATTTTCAAGAAATTGGGAAAATGAATGCAGAAGCCTTCTTTTTTCACGCGAAAAGTCCACTGATTTGGGAAAAACTTATTTGATACGAAATCTGTTGCTTTATTCACACATGGTTCTTTTGTTTTATTTGCAGTCGACCCCGGTCACGAAAAGGATCATTTGATAGCACAGAGAGTTCTGACGCGCCGACCGAACTGTTGCGGACACGAACGTTGGATTCAGTACACCTGAAATTTAACCTCGAAGCAGCTTCCCTACTTCCCCTCGCTTTAAGGTATGGTATTGTAATGTTAAGATTTTCATTCTGTTGACTTTTTTTCAAATCATTAAGCATTCTTGGATTGTAAACTATGTATGATGAATGAAAATGTAAGTGTTTTTTTCTGATAAGAAAGAGATATTGAATAACACAGTACTGTAAACAAGTAATTATATTAACTTAATAAGAAGTTATTAACGGGCCACACAGCATAACTATTTCTCAATTCAAATTTGATCAAATTTTAATTTTCTGAACTTTCTACTATTTTTATGCCCCCGGTAGGGTGGCATATAGTGATCGCACTGTCCGTCTGTCTGTCCTTCTGAAATTCCGTCACACTTTGCGTTTAGGTTTTGCGTTAAGGTTTCTTTTTAAAAAATTAAGCGGCGCAGTAGGGGGCATTGTGTTTCTGACAAACACATCTCTTGTTGTTTTTTTTAAATTATGAAATCTAAAAATACTATGATTTGTATAAGAAATATACCACACATTATAATAATTTCTCCATCAAATTTTAAATAACTAAAAACTAAATGAAAACTTTAAATACTACGATTTGTATAAGAATTTTCTGACTGACATATTCCCAAATTTAAAAAAATCACTGTTTACAGGGGGAGGCTTCGGCATGGTCGACACTTCACCTTCATGAGTGCAACAAATGACTCCGCTATAACGCTGGTCTCGTCGAGCGTGAACGGGTCAATAGCGGACGAGGAGCATCCGTTCGCGGCCCACGGGCTGTGGCTTCAGGTTTTGCTCGCTGATGATTTCATCGAAGAAATGTGTGAAGATTTGCAGGAGCTGTCGAATCCCAATGATGTGAGTGGTGTGACATGTTTAGTTTTCTTCAGTCAGTTTCCTGGGCAGAACCAGTACTTTTGTTGACCATATTTGCAGAGTATTTTGTCTAACAAAAATTTCATCCATTTTTAATAATTCAATGAAGTTTTTGCAATATATGGTAGCTGTCACGACTGTTATTATTTTTTTTTTTTTTTTTATAAACTTACAAGGTTCAATTGAAATTATAAACATACATGGTCCAATTTACATAAACATACAAGGTTCAATTGAAATTATAAACCTACAAGGTGTAATTAATATCCTTGATTTATTTTTAATCAACGTTTTTATTGCAGCTTCTTTTGCCAAAAACGTATCGTTGGCCTGAACGACGTCTTTGCATCACGATCTTATCCGAAGAGGTGTAGCGGAGCATGATGTGTGATGAAAACAGCATCCCCAATCACCTGACATCTTCCCCCCCACCTGGCAGATCGGTGGTTTTCCATTGGATCAAATATTTTGACGACCCCAACCAAAAGATCAAGAACTGACAAATGCTTTTTCTACAAGAAAGTGACAGTTTTGAAATAATTTTCTCAAAAAATACAAAAGGAAATCCTGGAATGTAACAACAGGACATGGAGACAATTTGAATTTATGTCAACTTAAAATACAAAGGAAAGCCACACATGACAGACAAGAGTTCCAAAACAGTTTTTTTACCACGCACAGAAACTGAATTTCCTCCATAAATACAATTTAAATTAATAACTGACTTGCAAGACTTTTGAGGAGTTTTTCTACTTGAAACATGGAAACATCTCATCTCTGGGTGTTATTCTTGCTTAATTCTTTCATGTGAACTGTTTAAGAAACTGTCATACTCTAGAAAGTAACAAAGTGACAACTTATTCAGTGTTTTTTTTGTGGCTTTTCTAAACAAAACAAAAGTGCTTCATAAATGGACAACTTCATTCGTTATAATATTGAAGGCACACACTTGTCTTATTTTTTTTTTCAAATGGAAAAACAAAACAGGGTTTATTGGAAGATGTCAGCTGCCCACGGGATGTTTGGTGAAAATGTAATACACTCTAGTCAAGTGCTTGAAATCATTTGTGAGAATTAATGGACAATAAACTGTAAATGTGTGTTGATAAATAGAGCTGAGATTGCTACTACGTTTTATGATGTTCTTGTAGACAGTGCTGAATTTTTATTTATTGCGTGACAAACCTATTTTGCATTGAATTATGCTGAAGAGTGTTTAGTGTTTAAAAATTTGCAAATATTTTTATTATGCCCCCGAAGGTGGGCATGTAGTGATCGAACTGTCCCTCTGTCTGTCCGTCCGTCCGTCTGTCCGTCTGTCCGTCTGAAATTCCGTCACACTTTGCGTTTAGGTTTTGCGTTTAGGTTTCGAAAAATTTGGAAAAAGGGGGCATTATGTCATCCTATGGTGACAAGCCTTGTAAACAACTAGATTTGATCAACAAAATATTCCCAACAAATTTGTCATTTTACAGAAAATAACTTTAATAAAAAGCAAATCTGCGGTCTTTGATAACAAGGTTTTGTTAATTTAAAATTATTTGTTTGCATTTCGAAGCATTCTTCAGTAATAAATAGCGTTTGTGAATTTAAGTGCACATGTATATATTTTAGTTACTTCAAACTTTAAAAATTGCATCTGACATCACATGTGTAAATATTTTGCATATGATTAATATCATAGAGCCAATTTATCTTTGTTTCTTCACTCAGAATAATACAAATGTTCTTTTAGGTTTGTTTTAATTGATTCTAATCATTCAAAATTATTAACTGTTTAACATTTAAAATTAGATTTTTTTTATCAGTTCACCTGGTGAAATCTTAAATCAGTATACCTTTAACTCAAGCGAGCGATTCGGGCCCACCATGGCCCTCTTGTTTTTTAAACAGAAGGACTTTTTTGTTTGAGATTATTTTTGTTGTATGTGTATTTACTATCCCTATATACATGCATTATGTATCCTTAGTGTGTAGTCCATAACCAATTTGTTGTTATAGCAACACAAATTTTAAGATACCTGTCTAAAAATAATATGTCCTGATAATTTGTATAAAATTACATTTATTAAAACAATAAGTCTTTCCATAACATTTAGACAAAAGCACAACATTTAGCTATTCGTGCTGATTTGCTTGTATTTTTATATTATATTTCACTATATAATATATACATGTATTACTAGACCAGACTTATTAACCATCTGAAAATGTATCATACATCCACTTGGAAGGGTAAATATTACAGAAAAAACAGCAATTTGATATATTTATATATTTTTGTTATATTTAATTGACATCATATCAACATAAAAATAATCTCTCTTTTCTAGTGATAAAATATGTATTGGTTTAATGGTGGAATGAAATTCTAAAAACAAAATTATGATTTCATAACATTTTGTTGACAGTTGCACTTTGCTTTGTGCATTATTTCTATTTGTTTAACATAAAGTATATGATTTACTCTACTTTGTAAATACATGAATGGAAACTTAATCACATTTATGACCCATTGTGTATATATTATAATATATAATGTATGTACAGATTATTGAACTGTGTGAATTTGTTGATTCACTGAATGGTATACTAGATTTGTTTTAACTTAACAATAACAAATGATCTATAATTTTGTAACAATATCTGTACCTCTGTCTTTATTGAATATTTAACATTGAATATTTAACTTAAATATTGCGTAATTGTTGATGACGCTTTGATGTACAAACACTGTACAATGTATTGCTCTTGTTGCGACAAAGTTCTTTTCTTGAACTTCTCTGTTTTCTGTCTGTGAAATGTTTTCTAACCCAAACGTAACTTGTTTGAATAGCAGTTGCGATGCAATTTGATAATTGCATGTTGATAAGAATATGTACAGCCATCTCAAAAGATTAATAAATGTCAATGCAGTGCGATAAAGGAAATACTTACCTCATTGAAAATTACAATGGGAATTCATAAGCAAAAACTCAAAATTGATTTTTGTGTATTAGTTCATCCAGCATTAGATTAGAGACTAAAAATAGTTTATCCCTATTTCTATAGTGTATTGAAATGAATAGAATATGCGCTTCTGTTTTATCTATTAAAATGTCAACTGCTGTTCAGTATACATAAACAACTAACCAACTTAGCTTATTCTAGCTATCTTTAGACCAGTTTTCTGTTGAAAACGTCTTCGTTCTTTAACCCGATAACTCCGAGTGCAGTGTGTTTGCATCTAACAATTTAAAAAATAAAAAAAGCCAATCTTTTGAGATTTATAGCTTCTCTTAACTGAGAGGGTTTTTCGCTAACTGGTAATTTTCGACCCAGGTATTTTTAAGAGAAGTCTATATGGGATGAATACTAAAGGCATATTTCTCTAGAACTGTCTTTCTAACATACCTTGGACAGTTTTTCATCCTTTTATGCTTCTCCTATCTTGCCATTTTTGTTGAGTATCTGATCTTAAGTGTTACATTCTTAATGAGCTGTTACATTCTTGATTTTTTTTTGTTAAATATTGTACAAATATGTTAGTAAATGTTGATAAAGTTGATGATTTCGAACTTAATGTCTGGCTAAAGTCTCACAGACAGTCTTACAGATATATTTTGGATAGGGAAGTTCCATCATAACATATTTTAAGTTTTCATTTATCAAAACTTACTTTGTAACAATAATTTCTGTTCAGTTACACAGAAAGTTATATATTTCTGTAATTTTGAGCAAAATGAAAAAAAAAAACAGATATTAAATTCTCTAACAGATTTACACTTCTATTCTCTAACAGAATTACACTTCATGCATGAGAGTTACTTTTGTAAGGCATTTTACTTGATCATCTGTTAAATGAGCAGCTATCATGATTTGTATAAGAATCATGTTTTTGTTACAAACATAAAACCGTTTTGTAGGGATGTTTGAGGATGTTCCTCACCTTGTCATATCTGAAACCATAATTAATGGTCATAAAGTATTGTTTGTCTTTTGCTTCATTTGCTACTTTTTGATCGATTTTGCATTGGAATATCACACTTATATTCTGTAGAAAAACAATGTTCAAAGTGCTGTCTTATTTTCTGTTTTGTCAAATTCAAAGTTTTACATCTGTTTTGCATATTCATTTTCTGATAAATGTTGTTTTTTTTTCAATAAAAGAATAATCCTACAACTTTTTGTTAAAATAAAAGTTTAAAAACTATGTGATGCCAAATTGAAAATTCGATAATTTGTAATGTGTTTTATAATTATTATTTACGTTAACATGAAAATGGAATGAAACTTGATATACAACTCACGTACAATTAATTGTGGTCATTTGAAGTAATAAAAAAAAATGTGATTAAGGATATTTAAAACATCACTTCATTATGCTGTTATTGAGTTGTAGTATAGACAACCGTCCTTGTCACTATGTTGTTCCTGGATGTTGATTATTTCCTCCTGTTATATCATCAAAGAGACACTTCCACTCTTGTGTGCATGCATTATTGTTTTATGAAAGAGGAGTAATTGTTAGGTATTGTTGTTCTACTTGCATACATGTATACATGTATTGTTGTTCTACTTGCGTACATGTATTCATGCCATCACTAAGTGCTGGTGTCTCTGCGTCTTTGAAATAAAAGTGAACTGGAACCATCTAGCGTTGTTGTTCCTTTCAGAACCATCCCGTATACTACGAAGTACCTGGGGTACGGAAAATATTATAAAAGGTACCACCGGAGTATCAGGGATGGAAACTAAATTTGTACTGTTGGTTGCCCGCATGGGCAACCATCTTTAGTATTTTGGTTGCCCAGCTAAAGAATAACGAGCCCAGAAATATGTACATGTCTAGTCATGTGTATTTTAAACATTCTTTTAATAAAATAATAGATAATTAAATAAAATTGCTGACATGACACATGTTCAACGCATTATTTATTATTATGAGCCTGAATTGAATCATTTCCTTTTCCTAAATAATGAATGTTATTTAACTATTATTGATCCATTGTGGTAAATTGCTAAATTTTTATTACGCTGAATTGTTTAAGCTTTAAAAAAAACTGAGTTGCCGGGCCGGACTACCAACTTTTAAAATTGAATTGCACAGGCCAAAATCTACTTTCCCGGGCTCACGGGCAACCACTAATTTCCATCCCTGAGTATGGCCGGGTGCCTTTAAGCGTATTTTCCGTACCCGGTGTACATTGCAGCAGTACATTAAGAGCACCCGGGGTACTGAGCCGACGACGAGCACTCGAGCCCCAGTTAAGCCATATTAGTGTTGTTTCATTAAGAGACATTCAGTTAATCTGAAGAAATGCTACTTTAAGAGCCATCCAATAAAGTTAAAAGAATGTTGTTCCTTTTTAGAGTCATCCAGATATGGTATAGTGATGTCGTATTTAGAGAAATCCAAATCTAAATATCATGACACCGGGACACAAATTTCATGAACAATTTCAGACAACCATTTAGAGTTATTACAACGGAATGTCGCTTGGAAATGTTTTGCATTCCGCTTCTTTAAATAGCATTGATGCAAATATATTTTGAAGCTGTAAATGGTTAGACAGTGAAATTGCAGATGCAGAATGTTAGGATTAGTACTTGTCTGTTGTAATCTGAGAGATTCTTTTATGCAAATATTCCTTCTTATACAAGAAAATAACAATATTAACAATTTAAATTACACAAATTCATTTGCACAATGAATGAAAATCGGCCTGTTAAAATACATATTTGTTTCAATAACGAAACGTTTACATTTTATTTTTTTTAAGCATTTTATCATCGCCTTAAACATGCAAAATATTTGACTGCACATTAACATAGCGTTTGCAAGGAATACTCGCTGCGCCGAGCACAGGCATTCGGCATAAGTAGGTCCGATTTTATTTTTTTTGGTAAATTATCTATTTGTTATTCAAACTAAGTTAGTTGATTTTTTTTTTTTTTTTTTTTTTTNGTTTGAATAAAAAATTGATAATTAAAAAAAAAAAAATCCACTTTTTTTAGGACCAACTAATGCCGAATGCCTGTGGCGCCGAGTACAGTAAGCACTAACCACAATTGGGTCAAAAGCTGTGTCGTTTCTTTTTTGAATCTGCGAACGCGTGGTCGAACACAGAGTTTGCAAGGTGACAATCAACCATAGATCGCTATATGAGTCTCGTTCTGAGAAAACTGGGCTTAATGCGTGTCTGTTAAGTATCGTCCCAGATTAGCCTGTGAAGTCCGCACAGGCTAATCAGGGACAATACTATTCGCTCTAATGGAATTTTTCATTTAAAGGAAGTCTTCTAACCGAAAATCCAGTATAGGCGGAAAGTGTTGTTCCTGATTAGCCTGTGCTGACTGCACGGGCTAATGTGGGATGACACTTAATGAACCCAGTTTTCTCAGAACGAGGCTTATATTATTAGAAATGAAAATTATTCTTTAAATGCAGACACAGATGTACAATTTAACATCGAGCATAATTCCAACAGATTATTTCACAAATTTAATTGTGTCGAAGGATCATGCTTAAATTATTTATAATTTCATCGATTTGAATCCAAAGAACTAAACCAGTTTTAATCAACACAATCGCTCAGTCTCATGCTATCTTAAGCACATGTGGCCAAAAGACCATGCTTTGTCAGGAAAAAGCTTAAGTTGGTCTATGGAAACATGTTTTAAACAATTTATCAGAACCAAACTACCGGTAAATGGGTTTAGACCGGTTTATAAAACCATCATAGCGTGACTGTTTTACCCAACGACTGAATTCTAGTATATTTGGTATGATACGAACTACTTGGCACTCCTCGAGTTTCACCGTGCATTGTTTGATAAGAATATTGGACATAAACATGACATAATCCTGTTTTAGTAAAGTAAACCATTAGGTATATTGTAAGCGCTACAACTCTTACTTCGTACGATTATGAATATGTACATTTACCTCCCTTGACACTAATGTAATTATCATACGTTAAGTGCTTCTTATTTGTTAAATACTAATTTGTTATACACATACATATTGAATATTTGAACACCAAAGTTAATTTTTTTTGCAAGTGACTTGCTCTCGTGAAGCATTCTGGGCCATTCTCGTGGTAGTAAAACCCCGCTAATTTTACTACCCAAGGGACTTTATAAACTTGTCTTAATAACAGGGTGGTCGTTGTATCGAGATTTTGCAGAGCTCCATCTTAGTACATGTATATAATTATGTCAAATGTGCATGTCCAAATAGCAAGACAAAGGTTTAAACAGTAGTCGTTTGTCTTAATTCTTTTGTTTTAAAACGTACTGTATAAGTGAATATTTCCGCGTGTCGAAAAGTTAGCGAATTCAAAATAACAAGCATTTAGCGTGCGGAAATGTTAGCGAATCAATAAAAACACGTCGATTGAAAACTAAAAAAACAGGCCTGATTGAAAAATTTGCTAACACAAACTAATTAGCATAATAACAATTACACTTTTTAATGAACGGATAGCGACACATGTTACAGAGTAATAGTTATTTTTTCACAACTTTCGAGAACACTGTGAAAATGTTTATCGCATCGGCCCATTGTTTCTGAATAAAATCTGCGATCAAGTTTGTCACTTAACGTCCCAGATTGTAAACTCTTTAAACCGCAGACTGTGGGCCAATACCTCACTGTATTATTCAACACAACAAATTAATACGCAGTCTGCATCAACACCGGTCAGAACCGGTCATAGAGACACAGGAAAATGGCTGGTGTGAAAACAAAACAAAGGTGTAACCGTACATCTTTTCGGCTTAGATAAACAATTCAACGTAAATTTCTACCTCAATGGCGGGGCAATTTTGGCTGGCAGAACATTTAGCGAATTTATTGCGTTCGCGAAATTCGCAAATATTTCCACTTCGATAACTTTACCACTTATACAGTACATTAAAACTTAATAAAAAAAAGAATAAATATCATCACTGGTTTTTCATCATTTCCATCATCATAATTACCATTGTTTTGTATTAAATGAACATGTATATAAACAATCGTCTGCGAAGTGACAATGATTGTATTAACGGATAAACCCTTCCATTCAGTACATGTGCATACGAACGATATAAATAAGACAAACCAAAGTTTCACACAAGGAGTAAACAATCACACTCGATTGATATTGCCTAAAATTTATGCGCATAGCTGTATTGCCCTCGACTGAAGTCATTACAGACAATGGTCGCTGTTCTCTAGGCAATTACACAATATAACGACTCATGAATATATTTATGCACATACAGTGCCATTCGAAAAAGCCATGACGTGTCCATGCTTCTGTCTTTAACCCAGATATCATATGTGATGGAGATAGTTGCGTTACATTTTCTTTTCTAACAAGAGGCATGTCATTTGGCGTTGGCACTGTCTGCATACTCTTTCATTAAACGAACTTACGGTTCACTCTGCATAGGGTTCATCACTCCCCTTTCTTATTTGTTTATTGTTTAGATGATGTTAACGTTGTAGATAAAAATTGTAACTGCATGTGCTTTATTGCTGCCGTTTTGTTCTGAATTTTAAAGATGTCCGTGTCGCGCTCACTTCATCGAATTGTTCTTGTATTCGACAAATGATCGCGTCATCCGTTACAACATCAATATTTTTACCTTGGAGGATAAAAACGAACGAATCCACAATCTCCATTACTGTTTTGCGACCACTTGCCCTCTTCAAACTGTTGAGAAATTGCATCCATCCATTTCTGTCAAACATTACGTCGTACATGAACATTTCCTCCAGCCTTGCACTTTGACTTAACACTAGGCCATTGTATTTGAATCCTAACAAAGTCAAATATTTCAACAGATGCAGCTTTGGCATCAATTCATACAGTGCTACGTAGTCTTGTTGCTTCCAAATAAACGGCCCTTGGCCAATAGTTAAGGATACGACATGGTTAGTTGGGAAATTTAAGCAACGCCAGATCGAGTTGACGTTTTTCGTTTTGCCACTTACAGATATATATTGTACAGAAATAGGTACATATATAGCTTCAGCAACCACTTCTCCAATTCTCAAATGTTTTAGTTCTGAATGTCTGCTGAGATCGACTTCGTATGTACATTCGGCTGTGTTGTAAACGTGGTCAACACAACGAATTCGTTCTAGGTTCAGTTCCTGAAGCGTTAATTTCCACCGAAGAGTGAACATAATTTGATCAATTTTACGGTGATTTTCATGAACGCTGAGCGAAAGGAACTGTAGAGAAGGGAGTCTTAACAAGCACAACGGGAGATTGTTGTTGTCTGGTAAGGGCGTTAAGCTGATGCTCAAAGATTGCAAGAGTTGACACTTGTTTTCTCCCAAGAAATATATAATGTTCGAGCAACTTTCGTCGAGGTGCAGTCGAACAAGTGAATCTGCTTTCGCGATAAGACACTGTACACTATCTGCACGAGCACCGAGGGGTATGTCGACAAAGACTGATTTCACAGCCTGTGGACCTTGATTTAAAGCAAGTGAAACAAGTGTGTCATCTACTGTATCCGTTATCATAACGTCCGATAGAGAAATGGCTTTTTTATCTTCGTCCACAGCACAAAAAAACGGCACACCGTATGCAGTCTGTACGACAAATTGCTTTTGTTGCGAAAATTGCAGGTTGTTTTGAGCTTCTCTGGAGCATCTGAGCTGCAGTTTTTGAGTCATTTTCACAAATTTATATGTGGACACGGGCCGCCCTCGAGCAAAACTGTATCTTTCATCTAGACTGCAACGGAATGATGAAATCTCCGTTGAGTGTGAGGCAACGATTGTGATATGTTTGGAAAGTTGACTCGTGTGTTCCGGCATCAATCCGCACAGAAATACGAATACGTCAGAGAAATCGAGAATCCGCCGGTATGTTGACGTATGATTTAAAATTTCGAAAGGTGTCGTTCTTTTGAAGTTCCAGTGGCGATAAATGTAGCAGCCAAGAAGTCTTGAATGCCTCTGTGATAGAATTTCACATACAAATCGTCAGTTACCTGCGAGCCATACCGTCGTGAAATGACCAGTAGGCCTGTCCGTAAGCAACATTGAAGAATGTCATCGCCCAGAAGACCCGCCAGTGCTTTCTCAGAGGTCGACGGGCCATGGTCACACATCAAGCTGTCAAATGCAAAACTAGATAAGCTTACAATAATCTGTTTTGATGCCATCGATAGATCATAGACGCAAAATATTGGCGGAAGCTTTTCTAGCCTTTTTTGACAATCGGCTTGTTCGCTTTCGTTTTTAACTGTAGACAATAGAAATCGTATGATACGGGCATATATGCCAACTCTGGATTGCCCAGCTGTTTCGTCATTGTACCAGCTGAAAACGAAGAATGTCAGCACCATTGGAATTTCGTTGATGTGCTGTTTTTGCAAATCTTCTAGGCATTTATGTACTCGTCTTTTCTCTCTGTCCCCGCACACTTGTACTGCAATATTTTCCACAAGCTTTTTGACGCTGTCTTCACAGAGTTCCTTTATCTCATACAAATAGTCTTTGCCTTTCAAGGGTATGATTCCAATTTCCGAATGTCGAAGTGTCATCAGTGTAACACAGTGGTTTAAATGTTCTCGGCAAGGCAATGTTCCAGGATTTACCATTTGCCATTCATCCAGATCGTCCAATACAAGCAAGACTTCATGGGGATTCGTCAACAAGAACTTCATTACGAACTCATAATAGTGCTGATTTTCAATGAAGAGCTGCCTCTTTATCATATCAGCAATTGAGCCATCCTTTTCCAAGGATATGAAAAAGATGAAGTCAAACGTGTCTGAGAGGTATGTTTCTTCGGAGTGTTGATTAACTCCTCCATGTTTGGAGCGGATTTCCTGACACCAATGATCTACCATGTGATGACAAAATGTTGTCTTCCCTCGGCCAGAGGAACCCAGCAAGTATACATTTCTCGGAGTTTCACCGAAGAATTCTCGGTACGTGGTCACCCTCTGGCAGTCATCATCGCCCTCGCCACCCGAAAATCCGTACCGTCGTTTCACGCTGACTATGTTAGAATCCACGTAAACCTTGTTCACATTGACGGTCTTTGACACAATTTTCAGGACTTGAATTTCATTAAGTTGCTCGTAGATATTTAGCAAAAACTTCTGGACCGCAACTTCAAAGACAAACATTTCTCAATCAAAGTATCCGCTATCCATATTCTTCCCCCTTACATGTACAGACACATTAAGTACTCACAGCAAACACAAGACAAAAACGTTTAAGGTTATTGACAAACCCACAATTACGAAAAATTATAGCATAAAGCAAAGTCATAACTTACAATATTGACATATTATTTATAGGTCGTTACATTTGAAGGTTAATTATATTTTCTTTAAACATACAAACAATATGAAGTTTTGTACCTAGAGTTTCAATAGCTGGTGTTCCTTCCGGTTCTGCCGTGGCTAAAAGCTGATCCAGTATCTGCCTTAGATACGACATCATTGCTTCACCATCAACATATATTTGTCGACTGATTACATCTTTGGCGGATGTAGAAATCTCGTTTCTGAATTGTGGATCATTTATATGGTTCAAAAGTACGTGCGCTGTTCTCTCGAATTCCCTTTTATAAGTCAGAAACTCTTGCTCATCTAGACTCGGCTCTGCCAAATGTGCAATTTTATTCCTCATATTAGAAAAAGCTTGAACGGCTTGCTCCTCACTCGAAGGTAGACGGCAACATTTTCGTAACAAAAATGCAACTAGATTTATGTCCCAGTCCTTCATGTCCGGCTCTTGCGGAGCGCGCGGGAACAGTAAAGCAATTTGTTCTCGATTCCGGTTGAGTTTCCGTCTAAGAACTGTTTCATTTTTGCTCAGAAACTGGCGGAGATCATGACAACCTGTCTGTTGAATGCAGTCGAATAGCAGCCGCTTACATATTTGATTACCAACTTTGAACAGCTTGAGCAACCTCGCCAAATTCTCTGTGCCTTTGTCTGAGTGTTGCACGTTTGTTGCCATGATGAAACCGTCGAAACATCAATTATATCTTCAACTTAAATACATTCCTCTATTCTTTTTCTTGGTCTGGGATGTTTTTAGCCTTTCTAAATCTGTTAAAATAAACAATACTTACATCAAAACTTAAAATGTGCTTGTATAATACAAAAACACGACTTATTGGTGACAAAACATGGGCATATTGTAAATAAAGTTTATTGTACGTATGGCAAACTTGTTATTTTCAATTACAGTTAAACCATTTGTAATTCCTTGCGTATAAACTTCAATGTATTAATCGAATGGAGTCGACAATAATACTTGTTTAGAATAACTTTTTATTACGTTTTACATAAAAGTGAGTTTAATATATTGTTTACTATACTCTTACCTTATACATCGTCCATATTTAGGCGTCATTTTACATTTGTAAATGTAATTAACTTGCCAGTTATACGTTAGATAATAGCGCCCATATCTTGACGTTTCATTGCTTGTTATCACAATGCTATCTGTTAAGAAAATATCACAAAGTAAATAAGTGTGTTTATTTACACTGTACCTTTATCCAGGAAGAGATGGGATATATAATACGTTGTTCAAATGCTTCACACACCATGCATATACCCTCACCCCACCTAGTTGTAAGGGGCGTATACTGGACTACAGGTTGCCTGTCTTGCCGTTCGGGCGTCCATCTTTTTTGTCCCGATCTTATATCGACAACTATTCAATGTATCAGTCTGATTGGTAGATAGATTTCAATTAGAAGAAGTACAGTGCATTTATGCCATAACTCTTATACTTCATAGTATTTAAGAGTTATTTGCATTTGTTAATTTTGTGTTTAAATTGTGTTCGGGATATGTCTGATAAACTTAAAGAAGTATCAACATGAACCTTCATAGGTAGATAAATCTCGTT
>VMBQ01005171.1:10047-66454 GCA_007657795.1 Dreissena rostriformis
TACATGTACAATGTGAATCTAAATTTAGTTTTAGTGCAGATTCGTTCATACGACACAAAGACACAATTTTGTTTCCTTACAAATACGAGTAAAAGTGTCGGCATCGGCTTTAACCAGCGCTAACTTGTCTTTGCTGCATTTTATGAAATTCGTCTTCAAAGTATAATTTTTATTGCCTATTTTGAGTCATCGTAACATAATTTAATCAATATATTAAAATTTAACACATGTAAAAATCGTACAGTCCCGCTTTAAAGGCTGTATAAAATCAGACTCATATAAAAAGTATTGAGGGAATTAGTGTTAATTAATGTAAACAGTATCCAGATGTATTACATACATTCATAACAGAGAATTTACTTGATTTGCATTTATACCGCTGATACTCTAATATGATGTCATATTACATATAAAGTTCCAAATGTTACATACTGTAGCGCACCCAATGGGTCAGCTACATTTGTTCAACTCTCTCTGTGTCTATAGTGTTCCTAGCAAGTGCCTCATAGATAGTCTTTTGCTTGATCTCATAATCTGTTGTTTCTATCTGATTCACGTTTCTATCTGATTCACGTTTCTATCTGATTCACTCAATGGGCCTTCAATTGTATGTATGATAGATTATTAATGCACTTTTCATGTACTACAGTGTGTGCAAGTAGGATCTCTTTCATGTGTTGTTTCATTTATAATTTTTTAGAGACACATCCATCCCTTTTCAAAAAAGTGTATTTAATGTGCCTTAAATGCAGCGGTATTGGCACTGTATTTAATGCACATTGAATGGGCATTTAATGTGCAATTAATAAAAGTGATTTTTCTGTACTTTTTCTGTATTTTCTACAAAAAATTGAATAAATGCACTTGAAATATACTTAAAACACACTTAAAATGCTCTTTAGCGTAAAGCGTATTTTTCTAAATGATAAATACACTTTAAATGTGCATAAGTGTATTAATGCAGGAAAACACAGAAAAATACACTTTTTATGTTAAAAGTGTATATTTTCTGCATTTTAAATGTCTAAAACGTATTATACACAGAGAAAAATATGATGGTATTACTGCTGCGCTTAATGCGCATGAAATGCACTTTTTGAGAAGGACTGACCGCATGGACTGACTGAGGTATCAACAATGAGCAATCTCTGAATGTTTTATGTCACAGCTTTGAACTGAAACAATTATCATCATATCTACTGTNTTCCATTCCATTGACATTCCAGCCAGTAGAGCAATTCAGGCCCTCATGGGCCTCTTGTTTCTAGATTACATGCATAGAGTCACATAATGTTGCTGGTTAAGACTTTTTGTACAATGCAATTGCCCTTTCATGGCCTACCAGGGATTGTGCAACATGCTTCAGATGTGATTCTTCTCTTTGCCTATATGCGTATAATTGTCAGTTTAAAGGCTGTATAAAATCAGACTCATATAAAAAGTATTGAGGGAATTAGTGTTAGTGTAAACAGTATCCAGATGTATTACATACATTCATAACAGAGCATTTACTTGATTTGCATTTATACCACTGATACTCTAATATGATGTCATATTGCATATAAAGTTCCAAATGTTACATGTAGCGCACCCAATGGGTCAGCTACATTTGTTCAACTCTCTCTGTGTCTATAGTGTTCCTAGCAAGTGCCTCATAGATAGTCTTTTGCTTGATCTCATAATCTGTTGTTTCTTTCTGATTCACGTTTCTATCTGATTCACGTTTCTATCTGATTCACGTTTCTATCTGATTCACTCAATGGGTCTTCAATTGTATGTATGATAGATTATTAATGCACTTTTCATGTCCTACAGTTTGTGAAAGGAGGATCTATTTCATGAGTTGTTTCATGTATCATTTTTTTGGAGACACACCCATCCCTTTTGAAAAAAGTGTATTTAATGTGCCTTAAACGCAGTGGTATTGGCACTGTATTTAATGCACATTGAATGGGCATTAAATGTGCAATTAATAAAAGTGATTTGTTCTGTACTTATTCTGCATTTTCTACAAAAAATTGATTAAATGCACTTGAAATATACTTATAACACACTTTAATTGCTCTGAAGCGAAAAGTGTATTTTTCTAAATGATAAATACACTTTAAATGCGTATTAATTACAACTTCTGTCACATTCATATGAATGCTGCATTCTGATTGGATAATTTGTTCACATGACCAGTTTTTCATTTTCGGATGAACCCACTTTGTATGCATATTTAAACATGAATATTCATGACGCTACTTTCTGGTCATAAACAAGTTGCCAAAATGACGTTATGTTTTGTGCAAAACTTAATGGCGTTGTTTTTTTATTGGTCAATAGCGAAATGACGTTATATTGTTTGCGCGAACTTTAACGATATACCCGTTTGATGGAGATGAAACCGAAGCTTAAAATAGATTCATACGCTAGATTAAAAAGGACTTTTATTTCCCATACCATGATAGAATTTCAGCTTTAAGATCATTTTGTGTTGTAATTATAAGAATTGAATAGCATTTTCTTCATTTCATCGGTGTAATATTGAACTGTCGGGGAAAAATACACCTAATTTATGCATAAACGCTGTCGGCGTTTATGCAAATTAGGCGTAATTTTCCCGACAGTTCATACACCGATGAAATGCCGAAAAATGCTATTCAATTCTTAAATAAGTGTATTAATACAGGAAAACACAGAAAAGTACACTTTTCTGTTTAAATTGTATATTTTCTGCATTTTAAATGTCTAAAACGTAGTATACGCAGAGACAAATATGATGGAATTACTGCTGCGCTTAATGCACATCAAATGCACTTTTTGAGAAGGACTGACCGCATGGACTGAATGATGTATCAACAATGAGCAATCTCTGAATGTTTAATGTCACAGCTTTGTGCTGGAACATTTTTCATCCAATCCAGTGTTGTTATTTCACTGGGATATGTTGTTCATATGCCATGATGAAGACAATATTTATCTTATTGTCAGATATAGAACAAATAATACAATATTTTGTAAAAGATGGAAAGTGTTGCATAGAAGAGACAGACATTTTTGTGGCAGTTAGAGTGTGTAAGAAAAGTATCAAAGTAGAATACGTGTGGCATGAGGGCCATTGTGCTTGCTTCAAGGTCAAGGTCGCAGTGGACACTTGAACATTTTGTATATTCCTTATATGTGTATATAAAGTGAAAGTTCATGTTTGTGTCAGGTCTATGATTTGTTTTTCAGGATGGGATTTCAAAATAAATTTGCACAAATAATCTTAAAATCTGGACAATGTTTTTGCGTGAAAAAATAATGTCAGTCACTTCAAGGTAAAAAGGTCACAGTGGACACTTTAAGTTTATGCATAGTCCTTATATGGTATAAGTGATAGTGGATATTAAGTAACTGTCCGTTCTATTTCAAGACGACACGTTTCTAGTTAAATAAGCTGAGCTTTCATAAAAATTCTGAGTCTTAAAATTAAGGTCCTTCAATAAATCCAAGGTCACAGTGCCCTCCAAAGTCAATCATAGATAAACACTCTGAACACATTTTTAATCAAATATTTTATTGTGCATTATATATACCAGAAGCAAGAGAACAACATGAATAACAATTAAATGTATGGAACCTTAACAGTTAATAATAAAGTCTGGAAATTGCGGAAAACCAATAGAAAATTGCTTTCAATGAAATGGTTATGTTATTGTTCCACTGGTTTTCCAGTCTCTTTAGTCATATTTCATTGTAGAACTGAAAAGTTAATTCGATCAGACTGTATGTTAGATTTCTGACTTTATTGCTTTCTTTTATGTAAGAGGAATGGTTGTCGATGTACAATTTGTCATATGTTTTACTTATGTGACAAACAACAATATTTTGCTGATGTTTATTTTTGTGCGCAAATTAAGTGTTTTTTGGTTATTTTTTTTCTACAAATTTTTACTCTTGAAAATACTAAATGCAACAGACAATTATTATAATGCTGGTTTGTCAATCATGTTGCATGAGGCTCAATCTAATCTCGTATAAACATATATATTTACACTCTTTTCTATTTGCTTCAAATCTTCATGAATTTTGGTTTACTTTTAAAATATTTGTAAATGTCTAATGTTTTAAAATAAATAAACTTCTAACAATGGTTATAAGGTATGCTCCATTAGTAGTTTCATAATGAACAAGAAATTTCTATTTAGATATTGAATGCTTTTGTAGTTTTGTAAAGGAACCTATAATTTTGCAATTTAAAATGACTAAATATATAATACAGTATAGTTACAACTACAAATGAAAGTCTAGCCTAGGGTATAGAAAAAAATTCTTATTATAAGAATCAATATTTTAATCTTGACAAGTGAATGTACCGGTTGTGTTTTACAATAAGAATGTTGAGTCAACTTGATTGTGCAGTCTAGATGTCAGTTGATTGCATGCTTGACTTGTGTGTGAAGCAATAACAACACTATAAACTGTGATAAGCAATAACAACACTATAAACTGTGATAAGCAATAACAACACTATAAACTGTGATCAAACTTGGTTCACTTGAGAAAACTTCAAAGACAAATTGCAAACATCCTTTGGAGATAAGTTTGCTACTTGTTGTTTATTGAATAACTGACAGAATACAATCAAACCTGTCTTAAAGTTGAATTGGATCTGTAACCGGTAGGTAGAAACTGAAACATTCACATAAATGATGGAGTCTCTGGAAAAATTAAGCATAGTGCATGGATTCCATAGAGCTTATTGAAATGCTTTCCAGTCCATTTCCTGGGTAGAACCAGTACTTGGTGTCTTTGGAGGAGACGTAAAGATTGCACCCACAATGGGGATCAAACCTCCTAGTCGCTAGACTGACACCATATCCACTATGCAACGGTGACTGCTTTATGATATCTATTATACAGTTTTGACATTCCCATAGTATCAGAACTTGTCTTTGACTAAATCAAAAAGAATGGAATTGATGTTTCAAAGTCTTAGTTAGATATATATGATCTCAGTGATCTCTGCAAACAACTATCTTGTCCTTGTGCTCTTAGAATTTGACTGATAGAGTTTATATAGGTAATTAATGAAAGAGTTAAGACAATTACTTAAGACTGTGAAGACCATTCAGAACTCGGTTACATAAAGATGTTTTTGTGTCATGTGATTGTACCTGAGGCTGTTAACTGAATTTACAATATTTATACATAGCATTCTGACATTCAAAACAAATGGAACAGAGCCAAATCTGGCTGGTAATCAACTAATTGGTGGTAATGACTTCTACAGTAGTACCAACAGTTATTTTGTTATACTGTAACTCTTGGTGTCTATTCATTTGAGCCTCACTCTGAGAAAAGGGGCTTAACCCTTTGAGCGCTGGAACCGGATTTTGAAGGCCTTTGCAAACAGTTTGGATCCAGATGAGACGCCACAGAACGTGGCGTCTCATCAGGATCCAAACTGTTTGCTATTCTGATAGTATTCTTTGAAAAAAAATCAAAGAAAATGCTAATTTTAGAAATTTAGCAGACAACATTTTAGCAGACAACAAATTTCCCAGCATGCAAAGGCTTATTGCAAGTGCGTAAAGCTGTATTACTAGTAGTTGAACCCTTCTTAATACAATATTGATAACACTTTTATTCTCAATTTTATTGTATTTGTTAGCAAAAAACAACAATACCAATTTTAGTCGAAACAACACAAATTTTCCCAATTGCAAGGGCCCCAGCCCCATTCCCAAAATTGTGAAAAGAAACACACTGGTAAATGATATTGTGGCGACCTGACCGACTTATTTAAATTGAAACTGTAATACACATCTCAGATAACAAGAGCACAAAGATTTCAATGTGAACATATAAACAATATAAAACACATGTTCTTACAAATTTGAGAAATCAGGTGTCACAGCCCCTTTTCAAGGTCATATGACTGCAGATGGTGTTGAACTGCAAATTGTTAAAAGTGCACAATAATAAATCTATGAAATTGTGAAATAACATAGAAACCATCTTGAACAACATAAATATATTTATTATTATAAACTATTATTATTAATGGTCCCGATCGGTCAAAAAACATGGCCACCAGGGGGGGTGGGGCAGTTTTCCTTATATGACTATAGAGAAACCTTGTGAACGCTCTAGAAGTCACAATTTTTGCCTAATCATCGTGAAACTTAGTCAAGACATTGGTTTTATTGATATCACGGACAAGTTGGAAAATGCCCCCTCATCCAAGCGTTTGTGACGGATGAGGGTCATTATTAGAAGTAAAGCCGGAGGCTGAGCATGTATCAATAGCATGTCTGTTCCCTTGTCAAAAAAGTGGGCAAAACCCGGTTTTAATCTGTGTAAAAACCGTGTTAAACCCTGCGGTATTGGCACCGGGTTAAAGCGTGTCTTTTAAACACACTTTTTGCTTACCGACTTGGTTTTTTGTAGGTAAAACCTGGATTTCACTCACATAAACCAACACGCTTATACCTTCTTATACCAACTTAAACCAACTAAAACTAACTTAAACCAACTTAAGTGGGTTAAAAGTGAGTGTGTTTTCCTTCTTTATGTTGGCTTTTAAACCCGCTTCTACACATCAAGTCGGTTTTTCCTGTTCTTAAGCGAGTTAAAAGTGGGTTTTTGTTTGAGCGTTAAGTGAGCTAAATGTGTGCTTTTCACAGATTAAACGCAGTTTNCTCACTTGTGTAATGGAGCATTGCAAGGGGCCATGATGGCCCTAGATGACTCACTTGTGTAATGGAGCATTGCAAGGGGCCATGATGGCCCTAGATGACTCACTTGTGTAATGGAGCATTGCAAGGGGCCATGATGGCCCTAGATGACTCACTTGTGTAATGGAGCATTGCAAGGGGCCATGATGGCCCTAGATGACTCACTTGTGTAATGGAGCATTGCAAGGGGCCATGATGGCCCTAGATGACTCACTTGTGTAATGGAGCATTGCAAGGGGCCATGATGGCCCTAGATGACTCACTTGTGTAATGGAGCATTGCAAGGGGCCATGATGGCCCTAGATGACTCACTTGTGTAATGGAGCATTGCAAGGGGCCATGATGGCCCTAGATGACTCACTTGTGTAATGGAGCATTGCAAGGGGCCATGATGGCCCTAGATGACTCACTTGTGTAATGGAGCATTGCAAGGGGCCATGATGGCCCTAGATGACTCACTTGTGTAATGGAGCATTGCAAGGGGCCATGATGGCCCTAGATGACTCACTTGTGTAATGGAGCATTGCAAGGGGCCATGATGGCCCTAGATGACTCACTTGTGTAATGGAGCATTGCAAGGGGCCATGATGGCCCTAGATGACTCACTTGTGTAATGGAGCATTGCAAGGGGCCATGATGGCCCTAGATGACTCACTTGTGTAATGGAGCATTGCAAGGGGCCATGATGGCCCTAGATGACTCACTTGTGTAATGGAGCATTGCAAGGGGCCATGATGGCCCTAGATGACTCACTTGTGTAATGGAGCATTGCAAGGGGCCATGATGGCCCTAGATGACTCACTTGTGTAATGGAGCATTGCAAGGGGCCATGATGGCCCTAGATGACTCACTTGTGTAATGGAGCATTGCAAGGGGCCATGATGGCCCTAGATGACTCACTTGTGTAATGGAGCATTGCAAGGGGCCATGATGGCCCTAGATGACTCACTTGTGTAATGGAGCATTGCAAGGGGCCATGATGGCCCTAGATGACTCACTTGTGTAATGGAGCATTGCAAGGGGCCATGATGGCCCTAGATGACTCACTTGTGTAATGGAGCATTGCAAGGGGCCATGATGGCCCTAGATGACTCACTTGTGTAATGGAGCATTGCAAGGGGCCATGATGGCCCTAGATGACTCACTTGTGTAATGGAGCATTGCAAGGGGCCATGATGGCCCTAGATGACTCACTTGTGTAATGGAGCATTGCAAGGGGCCATGATGGCCCTAGATGACTCACTTGTGTAATGGAGCATTGCAAGGGGCCATGATGGCCCTAGATGACTCACTTGTGTAATGGAGCATTGCAAGGGGCCATGATGGCCCTAGATGACTCACTTGTGTAATGGAGCATTGCAAGGGGCCATGATGGCCCTAGATGACTCACTTGTGTAATGGAGCATTGCAAGGGGCCATGATGGCCCTAGATGACTCACTTGTGTAATGGAGCATTGCAAGGGGCCATGATGGCCCTAGATGACTCACTTGTGTAATGGAGCATTGCAAGGGGCCATGATGGCCCTAGATGACTCACTTGTGTAATGGAGCATTGCAAGGGGCCATGATGGCCCTAGATGACTCACTTGTGTAATGGAGCATTGCAAGGGGCCATGATGGCCCTAGATGACTCACTTGTGTAATGGAGCATTGCAAGGGGCCATGATGGCCCTAGATGACTCACTTGTGTAATGGAGCATTGCAAGGGGCCATGATGGCCCTAGATGACTCACTTGTGTAATGGAGCATTGCAAGGGGCCATGATGGCCCTAGATGACTCACTTGTGTAATGGAGCATTGCAAGGGGCCATGATGGCCCTAGATGACTCACTTGTGTAATGGAGCATTGCAAGGGGCCATGATGGCCCTAGATGACTCACTTGTGTAATGGAGCATTGCAAGGGGCCATGATGGCCCTAGATGACTCACTTGTGTAATGGAGCATTGCAAGGGGCCATGATGGCCCTAGATGACTCACTTGTGTAATGGAGCATTGCAAGGGGCCATGATGGCCCTAGATGACTCACTTGTGTAATGGAGCATTGCAAGGGGCCATGATGGCCCTAGATGACTCACTTGTGTAATGGAGCATTGCAAGGGGCCATGATGGCCCTAGATGACTCACTTGTGTAATGGAGCATTGCAAGGGGCCATGATGGCCCTAGATGACTCACTTGTGTAATGGAGCATTGCAAGGGGCCATGATGGCCCTAGATGACTCACTTGTGTAATGGAGCATTGCAAGGGGCCATGATGGCCCTAGATGACTCACTTGTGTAATGGAGCATTGCAAGGGGCCATGATGGCCCTAGATGACTCACTTGTGTAATGGAGCATTGCAAGGGGCCATGATGGCCCTAGATGACTCACTTGTGTAATGGAGCATTGCAAGGGGCCATGATGGCCCTAGATGACTCACTTGTGTAATGGAGCATTGCAAGGGGCCATGATGGCCCTAGATGACTCACTTGTGTAATGGAGCATTGCAAGGGGCCATGATGGCCCTAGATGACTCACTTGTGTAATGGAGCATTGCAAGGGGCCATGATGGCCCTAGATGACTCACTTGTGTAATGGAGCATTGCAAGGGGCCATGATGGCCCTAGATGACTCATTTGTGTAATGGAGCATTGCAAGTTTTGAAGCCAGACGTATGATTGGACACTTACCCCGGTATCAAAGAGACTGCTCACAGGTTTATGGTCACTGATTTTGAGTACGGGATGGGACCTGTACACTATCTGCTTGATCTCCTCCCCTTTAAACAGGATACGGTCACACCAGGCAGGGTTACGTGCCTTCTCACTATGGGGAATACAGAGATCAGTTGTGGTAATACCCGTACTAAAATGTGTTATGTTATAACTGATGTAATGAACAATATATCCCTTTGAGCGCTGGAACCGGATTTTGAAGGCCTTTGCAAACAGTTTGGATCCAGATGAGATGCCACAGAACGTGGCATCTCATCAGGATCCAAACTGTTTGCTATTCTGATAGTATTTTTTGAAAAAAAATCGAAGAGAATGCTAATTTTAGAAATTTAGAAGACAACATTTTAGCAGACGACAAATTTCCCGGCATGCAAAGGGATATTGAGTCAGGGATTAAATGAGCCTGTGATCAACATCACTTGAATTGACAGCTCTTTAGCAACAAATTGTGAAAATTAATTATACAATGTACTTATCCTTTTAAAAACAATCTTTATCAATATTTACAAGTTGTCATATGTGGCGTGTTCTGAGAAAACTGGGCAAAATGCTTGTGCGTAAATTGTCATCCCAGATTAGCCTGTGCAGTCCGCAGGACTCAGGGACGACAATTTCCGCTTTTATGAAAATTTTCATTTAAAGGATGTCTCTTCTTATCAAAAATTCATTTTAGGCGGAAAGTGTTGTCCCTGATTAGCCTGTGCGGACTGCACAGGCTAATCTGGTATGACACTTTATGCTCAAGCATTTTGCTCAGTTTTCTCAGAACACGACACAATTTATGCTGCCTTGAACTGCCGGTCAGATTAGCGGGGTCATTTGAAAAGTAAATTGATGGTTTTGTGTGAAAGAAGTTTACCTAATACAAAATAACGAGTTGCCCTTATTATTTGGGTTTTGGGATAATTGAATTATATAGGAAAACGGTCCAGTCTTTTTAAGAGTCCGCATTTTCAAGGTGGTTGTAAAATTGAGCTTGGCTTACAGCGGAGTTAAGTGTAAAATTTTGTGTCTATAAATTTAAGAAAGATTGTAAATAACTTTCTTTATCGAATGAAATCATGTGTGCAATTGTATGATAATTTGTGGTTATAGTTAGATATGGAATATATTCATCAAACATGTTAGTATTTAAAAGTTCAAGTGCACTGTCTATTAAATGAACCAAACATTTATTTCTATTCAATTATACCCAAGAAATTCAATTGTTGCATAAAGATATGAATTAAAAATAAAATAAAAAATTAACATATATTTTTCAATGCACAATGAGGCCATTTTAAAAAAAAAGGTAGTAAAAAAAAAATGTGTGCCAATAAATGAAAAAAAGAAGAAATGTTTACAAATGTCAAAAGCACAAGAAAATGAATAACTAGGGATAAATAATTCCCACAAGAACATAGCATACCTGGTATCAAAACTGTCTGTGCCTGTATCGTAGCGATAGGTGGGGGCAAACTTGATCTCCCCTTCTTTGAATTTCTTAAACACACTGTGAGTCTTCATCTGCTTATACAGCTACAAACATATCATAAGAGTGCAGTCTTTGTGGCATTATGTATAACAAACACATTGGAAAATGACCAATGCAAATGACTAAGATATTTTTTGCCAAAATCCATGAATTAACATGTCCACTATATTGTCATTTTTTTGAAAAACGACGAAATTAAATTTCATGCCGTTAAAGATAAATGACTTTGCAGTTCCCCATTCAAAAGCTTAGTGTAAATAAGTTTTCCCCTCCATGGGGCATTCTACTAACTGTATTGATCCACTACGAAATATCTAATCTTTATCTATAACACCGGTGTTTTCTCACAGCAGACTTATCAATGGTTTTCTGCACAATATTCGCTTCATCTATGCATAGATCAGGGTGCAATGTACTGTGAACACAGCAAAGTGCCAGTATACAGGGATATGATAAATGGGAATTGTTTAATGGTTGGGGGTCAAATAAAGAAGGCTTAAACTAGGCCTTTAAGGCATACTGTCCCTGGCGCTATACCTGATCATGAGGAGTGAGCTTGTTGAACTGGCCTCGTGCCACGAGACTCTTCACTGTGTTGATGTCCTGGTCAATACGATAGTTCAGGTCACCCAGCCAGAATACAACACTGAAGATACAACAGGGAAACATTTGACTCAATGGTTATTCCTGATCTGTGTTGATTGAGTCCTATTTAATAAATTAATTTTATAACAATGTTCCTTAATTTCAATTCAAATGTCTAAATCCCTTAAAGTTCTGTTTAAACAGTTAACAACCACACTAATACTCAAATCTGTTCAATATACTGACAGGAGATTGTTTGAAAACGCAACAATCACAACAAAAACAATATAATATTAATTAACAAAATTTTGTTTACAAAAGTTAAATGTGAATAAAACCCGTACTCATGTTCTTGCACCGTTAAAGGAGGCAGGAACTGTTTGAACCTCATCCTTGCCTCAATGTCACATGCATCCTGGAAACACATTCATCCCCATATTATATATCAAATACATCAAACTGGGCTTAATGCATTTGTGTAAAGTGTCGTCTCAGATTAGCGTGTGCAGTCCGCACAGGCTAATCAGGGACGACACTTTCTGCTGTAACTTGAATTTCTTTAAGGGACTTCCTTTTAACACAAAATCAATAAAAGCAGAAAGTCTCATCCCTGATCAGCCTGTGTGGACTGCACAGGCTAATCTGGGACTACACTTAACCCACATGCATAAAGCCTTGTGGACTGCACAGGCTAATCTGGGACTACACTTTACACACATGCATAAAGCCTTGTGGACTGCACATGCTAATCTGGGACTACACTTAACCCACATGCATAAAGCCTTGTGGACTACACATGCTAATCTGGGACTACACTTAACCCACATGCATAAAGCCTTGTGGACTGCACATGCTAATCTGGGACTACACTTAACCCACATGCAAAAAGCCTTGCAGACTGCACATGCTAATCTGGGACTACACTTAACCCACATGCATAAAGCCGTTTTCCCAGAGTGCGGCTCATGTATTTTCTCACAACAATATTTTGTACTTAACCCTTTGCCTGCTGGGAAATTTGTTGTCTGCTAAAATGTTGTCTGCTAAATTTCTAAAATTAGCATTTTCTTCGATTTTTTTCAAAGAATACTAACAGAATAGCAAACAGTTTGGATCCTGATGAGACGCCACGTTCTGTGGCGTCTCATCTGGATCCAAACTGATTGCAAAGGCCTTCAAAATCCGGTTCCAGCGCTCAAAGGGTTAAGCTTCATCAAGTTTATTTCAGACCACTCAGTTTATAGGCATATTGGACCTTGATAAAAAGAATTACAATATAATATAAAACTGATTTGTCCATAGCAGATGTACATTAAAATATCAATTTATCACTTATTGGTTCAGTTCTTTTAAATTCCCATATCATACATGAAGTTGTTCATGTGCAAACATGATTTTAAACATGTAAATATTCTGAAGCTTTAATCAACCAGTGGCTATTTCTCCTTGGATAAGAAATTATTGAGTCCGTCTCTGGGAATACTGGGCTTCATGCATTTGTGTAAAGAATCGTCCCAGATTAGCTGTGCATTATGCATCAAACAAAGGAAAGTTTTCTTCCTGATAAGCCAAAATTTCATTGGATGAAGCAACCATGTGTTGTTATTCATCAATGACATATATACCCACACTTGGTCTACTCAATCCATGATGAACAAGTATATGACATATATACCCACACTTAATCTACTCAATCCATGATGAACAAGTATATGCCCATCAATTGAGCCTCGTTTTGGGAAAAACAGTTAAATGCATGTGGGAAAAGATTCGTCCAAGATTAGCCTGTGCTCTCTGCACACACTTATCAGGCTTGACATTTTCCTCCTTAACTAGATCCTCGTTTACTAGATTTTGGTTGGTAAAAGACTTCCGTTAAAACAAATTCCATAAAAGCGGAAAGTGTCATCCCTGTTTAGCCTGTGTGGACTGCACAAGCCAATCTGGGATGACGCTTTATGTTTAGCCTGTGTGGACTGAACAAGCCAATCTGGGATGACGCTTTATGCACATTAAGCCCAGTTTTCCCAGAATGCTTATCCAAGATTAATAAGTATCTGCTGGTCAATGGTAACTGGAACAAACTTGACAGAGTTTTTTTTTCAAATCTTCTATAGCCATGGTTCAGACACATTATTCAAGAAAATGGATTTCACCTTTGTTGAGACCAAAAGCACATATATTTTGTCATCACTAGATTATATACATGCTGTACAAAATGTGTTATCATAAATATTGATGAGCCAACTTGATGACTAATGAAAAATAAACATTTTTAAATAATATTCAAATGAAATCTGAAAACAGATTTCAACTGAACATATCACAGTAAATATGAAAACAAAGCGAACATGGCCCACATAATACATGTACTGTTTTAACACCACATGGTTCTATCTCTTGAAGTTCAATGCAGATTTGGACACGGAACCAATGACAAACCTCATCAACAATAATTATAATTATAATACATAATTCATTGATACAAAGTTTTGCTAAACTAATCCCAATTTATCAATCGAAAAGCATCTGAGCGAACATGGGTTCCGAAGATAGTACCTGATTCCTGCGCTCAAACTCGTCTTGGTGCGCTGCCAGATGTGAGTTGATGAACAGCAATGTGGTGTCGTGAAGGGAAAACCTCACCCCCACCCCTCCCTTGTTACCCTGGAAACATGGGAGACAACTCATGGTAAATGAAGATATATGGCTGCAGCATTGAAAGGGTTGTTTCCCTTTACAATTTGCATTGAACAATTGACAAATAATACATATTTCAGTTTAAACCTATTTATTTAAGCTGGATTGTGTTGAAAGCCTTAGGCTTACTGAGATACTCTTGAGTCCCTTTCCTGGGTAGAACCAGTACTAGTTTTCTATGGAAAAAATCTTGAGAATGCTCCCAGTTTGGGGATCAACTCTGAGACCTCGTTGTTGCTGGACAGGCAGATATTGCAACTATGCCATTCGATGAATAAATGGGTAACAAATGATGATATAACCGTGTTTACATTGTCAATATGGGGTAACAAATATGCAAGGACATTTTGTTTATATTTAAATAACTTCAATTTTTACCCATAATAACATGCAAAATGTAAACAAATGTTACAGTTTCTGTGCCTCCTGTTTTATTTGTAAGCTTGTGAACAGTTACTTTGAGTCAGACAGACAAGTATTATTTAAAACAAATAACTATAGAAAATAATTGACACTAGGCTATGACATAGGATTGTGGTACTAGCATGTGAAATAACATTGAGATTGTGAGTCACATAAAGGAATAATGGTAATTGAGAGACTTTATTAGGTCAGACATCTTCTTACTATCCACTAGTATTGGTACACATTGCACAGTTTTTAGCTTACAGTTTAACCCTTTGCATGCTGGGAAATTTGTCGTCTGCTAAAATGTTGTCTGCTGAATTTCTAAAATCATCATTTTCTTCCCTTTTTTTCAAAGAATACTATCCGAATAGCAAACAGTTTGGATCCTGATGAGACGCCACGTTCTGTGGCGTCTCATCTGGATCCAAACTGTTTGCAAAGGCCTTTAAAATTCGAATCCAGCGCTCAAAGGGTTAAAGGGATATATTGAATGTGTATCTACAGGAAGTACTGTTGCCCCTATGAGACTGGCATTCCTTACCAGCATTCCCATGATTCCAGTGGGCACACTGTCTACATCGTCTAGCTTGACAAACTCCATGTGTACCTCCTTCACGAAGACTAACAGCAGCACCCCTACCAGTCGCACAGACGCAACCTATGGAGTAATGGGAAATTTAGAGAATATGAAATATCAAATAAGCGTGTACCTCATTGATGTAAACAAGTTTATTGCATCTGATGATGTGTAATCAACCAAAATAACACAGATATTTAACCCTTTGAGCGCTGGAACCGGATTTTGAAGGCCTTTGCAAACAGTTTGGATCCAGATGAGACGCCACAGAATGTGGCGTCTCATCAGGATCCAAACTGTTTGCTATTCTGATAGTATTCTTTGAAAAAAATCAAAGAAAATGCTATTTTTAGAAATTCAGCAGACAACATTTTAGCAGATGACAAATTTCCCAGCATGCAAAGGGTTAACAATAACTACCGTACATGTATGTCAAGTTTTTATTTTAGAATTAATGTCATGATATTGAATTGCATATTATAATTATAATATTAAATCACATACTGTTGAAATTCTTATTGTATGAACACAAAATTCACAATGGATGTTAAAATAAATATTTACCAGTCAGAAAACTGTCCAAATAATCGTAATATTTTGTAAATAACTATTTTTGATAAATCAGATACAACCCAAACATGAAAGGCAGACCAGTATACAGATTTTATAAACAAGAAAAAAAAATATGGAGTTGTCCTTTAAATGAATTGGTGAATATATTTAAAAAATGTACATTGTACATTTATTACAACGGCAGTCAACATTGCTTTTAATGAAGATGTCAATGATAATAACATTTACTTTCAATTTGTATCTATTTACTCTCATTTTCAAAATCCACCACTAAAACACCATTTGCATCAAACACTCAACTGAAACATGGGAGAATTACCAAACATGATAATACCTGTGTATATAATATTCTCACCTTGGCATATCTGGCCTTTGGATGGAGGTGTTTGGAGACAGCGTCTGCCCAGTCCTTCTCCCTGACTGAGTCAGCGAAGATGTAGGCTTGATTGCTCAGGTCTAGCTCCTGAAACCTGCAAATATCAAACCTGCGAGTAAGCCTGAAATGTACTCACAAGCGGCTAACTTATGAATTATGGTTTCAGATACAGATGCATCCGAAAAAAAAAAAATGATAGATGTTTTGTGTCTATATTTGAACTTTTATATCAAAGCGTGACCATATTTGAACTTTAATCTGTAAGAGTGACCTTGACCTTTAAGTAAGCGGCACATGTGCACGCAACATGTCGTGTCCACATCAAACCGTATTACGCGTCACGTCGATGGCAGATTGTTCCGTCGATGACAGACAGTTGGACTTAACCGCGAACAGGTAGGTTATATATTCGGTCGGTATAATTATATCACGCAAGTAAGGACAAAATCATTGCTAGGAACATATTGTCCATTGACTGAGGATGCCACCAGGTAATTTTGGACTCGTTGTTCAAGTTTTTAAAGAAATGTGAACGAGTTCAAAGTGACAGTTTCCGAAACATCATCGAAAATGACTGATTTTTGTTCAAAATATCTCAAGTTTGAAATAAATTACTGCATTTCGTGTTATATACTTACGCATTTATTCCTTGGGGATACGTAAGCCAAATATCTGCCCCTTGAGTTGTTTCATGAACATGTCACAGACGTCTAAACTGACCCCGTCAAAAAAAAATGATGCCGTAGTAGGCAGATATGTATTTTTAATGATGCCAATGATGGCAGAAACGCTGTATAAGATGCTAACGAAGGTGACAGATTGTCAAAATAACTATTTTATTTATTTCGCTCTTCTTTTTGTACTTTTATATACAATTAAGAAGCGAAACTGTCCTTTGTAATATATTCTCAAAACGGGAAGGTTATGTGTGCTGTAGGTTTGTCGAAAAGACATTCTCTGCACGGAGTTATAGGAGAGAATAATAATTTGTACCATCAAATTGCTCTGCACATACAGCGATTCACATGAAGAAATAATTTTTGATGAAATGTTTCATTAGAGGATCGAGCTGATACAAGCCGTTTTTTGCCAGAAAGAGCTTGTGATTTTTCTTAGAGTCCTGATTCATCTGAGCGTGACATTATTTGTTTATCCAGGAGTTATAGCAGCTTAAAAAGTTGTTGACTATGTTCTGTTTGAATTTTATTCACAGATAGGTAATCTGCATGTTATATCTTGAACTTATATTTGTTTTGTAAATACATCCATATGGTAAAAATATATATGACCATACATCACAGTGGCATACACTGTCTTTGATATGTATTATAATGATGCGGTATGAACTTTTTATATTTACTAGTACCTTATTCATCAAAACAAGTGTCTGTTTTGAATCATAATTTCGTATATAAGCAATTAATCCAAATGGCCATGTACGTCGACATAATAATGTCCACCACTTTAAGATTTTCAGAACTATCTTTATAATATTTTTTGAGTTTTAAGAAATCTTTTTGTTTGTTATCAAATGTTTAATTGTATTTCATTGTTAATGTTCTTTTTAAGCTAGTCACACTTTTACAAACTCTGACAAGTCATATTAGTATACCAGTCAGTCCTGTAGGTCCATGCATTATAACTATGTAAAATGTTAAACTGAAAACAAAACAAAACACATAATATGATTTAAAATTTAATGATAACAATTGTATTTCTAAGATGATAATTATGCAATATTGGTTTTATTCAACAAGTAGGTTTAAAAATATATATACAAGTAAAACGTATTGTGATGGAGATGGTAAGTCATATAGAGGTTTTGATTTGTATGTTTTACTTGTAACTTATACGTATGATGTATGTTATATTTTCCATCGGGCGTCTCTTGTTAAGTCGTCTGGAAACCCAGCGATAGAGGTAAAACTAAAAGTTATGGACTTGAAAACACGCTGATAAAAATCCAAAACTTCTCACTTTACCTATATCGGTGGGTTTCCAGATGATTAAACACGAGACGCTCAATGGAAAATATAGTAAAATCAAACGTAAAAGTTACAATTTAGATGTACACATCTAAACCTCTCTAACATTATATGTTTACCCAGATATGCCAATCTAACACAAACCACGATGTCTCTAGCAACACATACATAATTTTACATTACGAATTGCGAATTTTAAAGTCGCAGTATACTTTATCTAGGAAATATGACGAACCCAATAGTGTATGATATGTAACAATAATGTTAAACTGTCCATATTCAACATCAAACTCAGAGTCACAGTAATAACATCTGAACTTCTTCATGGTGACGGTTTTCTACAAAAGAAAAACACCCTCATTATATTATATTATAGCCTTGTTATATATATATTATATAGGTATCACAAGCAAGGTTATTGAACATATATTCATACACGTACAGCATACATAACCTTCACGTCTAGAGATATATTACAAAGGAAAGTTATGATTTTAATTGTATATTAAAGTACAAAAAGAAGAGAGAAATAAATAAAATAGTTATTTTGACAATCTGTCATCTTTGTAAGCATCTTATACAGCGTTTCTGCCATCATCGGCATCATTTAAAATACATATCTGCCTACTACAGCATCATTTTTTTTGACGGGGTCAGTTAGGACGCCTGTGACATGTTCATGAAACAACTTAAGGGGCGGATATTTGGCTTACGTATCCCCAAGGGATAAATGCGTAAGTATATAACACGAAATGCAGTCATTTATTTCAAACTTGAGATATTTTGAACAAAAATCAGTTATTTTTGATGATATTTCGGAAACTATCACTTTTAACTCGTTCACATTTCTTTAAAAACTTGAACAACGAGTCCAAAATTACCTGGTGGCGTCCTCAGTCAATGGACAATATGTTCGTAGCAATGATTTTGGCCTTACTTGCGTGATATAAATATACCGACCGAATATATAACCTACCTGTTGTTCGCGGTTGAGTCCAACTGTCTGTCATCGACCGAACAATCTGCCATCGACGTGACGCGTAATACGGTGTACACATGATGATCTTTTGTGGCAGGTTATTTTACTAGATGCCTGTCAAGCCCATGGTCAATAATACTTGTACTTATTTAACAAGCTGCGTCAGGCACGGGTTTGACCTATGGCCTTTAGTGTGACGTTTGCTAAAGAGGTGAGATTACTTATCCACAGGGTAATCTTCTGTGGAAAATTATTTTAATATTGCATGATGTATGACAAAATTACAGTCCACACAAGCTGTTTTATGGCAAAATGTAGTGTTGACTTTAAAGTGTGACCTTCATCTTCCAGGTAGGGAGATAGTTGTTAAACATGACATGCAGTCTCCACCGTGAACATTTGTTTTAACTTAAAATTGCATGATGAATTAAAAAGTTAAAGTCCAGAAAAACTGTTTTATGGCTTAATCTAACGTTGAACCTACCCTATAGCGTATATGTCTGGTGGATCTTTGTCACAGGCCAGCCACTCATCCAAGTTAGTTGTGTTCTGTCCATTCACATTCCAGGTACCAACAAACACCCTACAGTGGGAAATGTATATTGAGGTTGAAGACATACAATCCCTCATCAAAAGGTATATCTGAAATCCTCTGTTTTGTAAGTTGGCTGAATTTTGGTGTAACATTTCATTTTCAGACCAAAACACATGCATGGGAAAATAAAAATTATATCCTCCAGTGAATAGTTTGGAGTTTAGACCCTCCTATGCTTGACTCACACATAACAGGTCACCATTTAGAATTTTAGAGAAACAATATTTATTCAACAGAATTTATTTAAAATTAAGAAATATGGCAATAAGAATACCTTACTAAAAAATTTGGTCATAAAATATTTTAAGTGCCATCAAAATTAAATAAAAAATTGTATTACCTCCCTCTTTGTTAACTAGTCGTCTCCAAAAAGACAAAACTAAACATTTAATTTTAGCTGCGCTCTGGGAAAACCGGGCTTAATCCTGTGCTTAAATTGTTGTCCCAGATTAGCCTGTGTAGTCGGCACATGCTAATCAGATATGACACTTTCTGGCTTAACTGGATTTCCTTTTAGAAGAAACTTCCTTTTAACAAAAAATACTATAAACGAGTTTAAGTGTCTTCCCTGATCTGGCTAATCTGGGACAACACTGTACGCACATGCATTAAAACCCGTTATCCCAGAGCAAGACCGGTATTCACCAATTCTTAGACTTAAAAATAAAGAATAGTCTTAGACTCAATGAAAATACCTCAGAGTTTGCATATATACAGACTATAAATGGTGCTTATATCATTAACATATTGTTTTTAACAAATAAAGTAGTTTAAGTACGTTAAAGTTTAAAGAATATTCTGTATTTTTAGACTGAAGTCTAATAATCGGTTGGTGAATACGGGCCTGAGGCTCATTATGATTTACCTGAACATCTCGGTCCTCACAAACTCCCTCTGCCTGTTCTTGAGCTGATGTTCCACCAGTTTCTCCCTCGCTGTCAGGGGTTTAATGCCATCTGCCAGGTGTACCCCCCTCTGTAGTCCCAGCTGTCTCTCGGCCACCTCCTCAATGGACTCTTGGAAACTGTCACTGCTGTTGCTGTATATAGGCAAACAAGAAATCAAGACTTACTACAAGAGCACCGCATGGCGGATGCCAACGCTCGGCTGTGGGTGCTTGAATTTTGTTTTTTTTACCTTGAAGGTCATCATTGACCTTGACTTTTTCACCACTCAAAATGTGCAGGTCAATGAGTTACACATGAAAAAAAAAGGTTTTTGACCTTTGACCTTGAAGGATGACCTTGACCTTGACCTTTCACCACTCAAAATGTGCAGCTCCATGAGATACACATGCATGCCAAATATTAGGTTGCTATGTTCAATATTGGAAAAGTTATGGCAAATGTTAATGTTGACGCAAACCAACAAACCAACAAACAAACCAACAAACAGACAGGGCAAATAACAATATGTCCCCCAGTATAGACTGGGGGACATAAAAATTCAATATTCATATCCATGAAATAACTACATGTGTGAAAACACAATTATTAATTGAATTACTTGAAGAAATTTTAATCACTACACCCACCTAGTGAAGTGCTCAATGTTGAAGATTAATTCAGGATTCTTCTCCCTGCTTACTTCTGAAATCATACAATGCAAAAACAGCGCTAGTACAAAATACCTTGTGAAAAACCTTTTAAGTTTCAGGTAGATACCTCATTTAGTTTTCAAGATATCTTTGTACAAAACTTAAGTACAAAAATTAACAAATGGCAATAATGGCAAAAATAGGGGAGCAAGAGTTAAGCCTGCACATCTCCTTAATACGATGTACCTACATTTAAAAGTTTCAAGTTAATAACTCTTCTAGTTTTCAAGATTTGCTCCGCACAAAATTTATGTACAAAAATTAACATTGGGAAAAATATAAAGGGCCATAACTCCAATGTGCCTAGTTAGATTTGACTGGTTATTGAATTTGGCCTCCATTTTATGCTAATTAACATTTTCTGAAAGTTAGATGGAAACTCATTGAGTTATCAAAAAGTGCAGACACACGGACAGAATGACAGAAAACTAAATGCCTCTGTTGGGTGGCATAAAAAATGTCCCAATCCTAAGAGCATATTAGTAAAAATATAATACTCACTTCAATTTTTTAAAATGATGTTACATTGAAAATAATGTTTGCGTTATTGCTCTGAAAAGGCAAATAAACATTCTGAAATTCACGTGCATGGCTGTTTGAGATAACAACCTCAACGTTTTTTTCCTAAACATCCCCACTTGAAATCATTCTTTATTGACCAATTTACATTGATTAATTAAAAAATATTTCTTAAATCAACACAACATGGAATTCCCTGTGTGTGTTTTTTTTTATATGAAAACTTGGGTAATAATTCAAAAAGTGCAAAAACAAAGATGTGGCCCTTATACTTGTTAACTTTAAATGATTCACTTAACTAAATCTTACAAAAAAGCTTTGAGGGTCATGTTCACAGATTGATAAATCAACTATTTTCCCAAATTTTCTTGCAGATTGCATAATAAAAGGATAGTCTTCATAAACATTCCATAAGACATTAAATGACATATTCAAAAACATAAAAAAGTGTGAACAAGTCTACTTAAATGGCTTGTGTCATGCGAAAATGGGTCTTATACCATATGCGGCCAGCGTAGCTCCAGACCAGCCTGTACATCCACGAAATCTGGTCGAGAGCGACCCTGTCGGCTAATGATACCAGGATCCAAACTGTTTGCTTTTCTGATAGTATTTTTTGGAAAAAAATCCAAGAAAATGCTAATTTTAGAAATTCAGCAGATGACATTTTAGCAGACGACAAATATCCCAGCATGCAAAGGGTTAAAGCAGACAGCCTAGCTCCTGGAAAAGGCTGTAAGTATGCGCAAGCTGCTCTGGAGCTACGATGGCCGCATATGGCATAAGACCCATTTTAGCATGATGCAGGACAAATCATGATTATGTATATAATGGTGTGGTATAAAGGAAGATAAGCCAGTGCCCAGACCTGTGCAACTCCACTCACCATTCTCTGCAGCAGTGACTTTACTATTTTTATCCTCAATATTCATGTACTTCAAGGGGTCGAAGACGTCGTTGCTGAAAGGGTTGTCGTCCATATGTGCCTGGGTCGAGGCCACAGTGTTGGGCCGATACTTGTCCAGCCAGGTGAAGGAGGAGGGCAGTGCAAACCCTGCATTCTGGGATTGAACTGCAAAGTGCACGGAGTGAATAGCGTACTATAGATTGGATTCATCGTGCAATGTCAGGTACAGCAGGACTTGTGTTAAGCGATATAACCATAAACCAGTATAGAAATAGAACAACAACATGAAAGTGAATATATACTGATCTGTTTTATTCTAATACATCTATGATGACTCAAGAAAGTTAAACTAACGGAAAAGTAAGTTAACATACTTAATATATGCTATATTTGACATGTGTACCTTTTATTAAACTAACAATTTGGATTACATGAATTAACAGTCTGGAATGTATGTACCTGTGAATACTTTTTTGGTTTATTTTCATAATGGATCTATGTAAAAATTCATATGAGTACTTTCATCAAATTTCATGAACAATCAGAAATTATTACAACATACCATTACAGGGCCAAAAAACCTTCTTTGAAGTAGCCGAATATCGGCTGCTTCCCCAACCGAAATTACCACTTTTTTTCCCCAAAGGGTACTCAAAAATTCCAAATTAAGGGGTAAAAAAAAACAAAAACAAAAAACTTTTTTTGACATGTCCCCTTGGTAAAAAAAAACACTATAAGTACCAAGCAATCTAAATCCACAGTCAGTGCAAGTTTGATGATGAACCTTCCTAACTTTGTGGCCACCCAATATAATTTATTTCATGTATCTACTCCATTATCCAAATGAAATACAAATTTCTTATTTTCCCCAAATAAGACAAATTGCGCTATTTTTCCCCTAAAAAAAGTCTGAGGCCCCTTCCCCAAAAAGGGTGTTTTGGCCCTGCATTATACTATTTAACAATAACATGACACCATTAAGATAAAAAAGAGTCAGTGCTTTAAAAGGACAGGTACATCAGTGTGTGCAAATGAACGCTACAGTGCTCAATGTATAGATAGGGGAAAGAAATCTATAACTCTTCTTACCAGCAATCTTGTTATTCAGCTCTGACACAAACTGAGATGCCTCAGTCCCTGACTTCATATCAAACAGGTATTTTATCCCTTCACACTGAAGGCCCAGCAATATACCTGTAGTGAAACAAACAACATTTCTTGTTCAAACATTTGTTTCTTTACTTATTTACGATGTTCAAAAGTTTTCAAAAAGGTTTGGACTTTGATTTTAATACAATTGAGCAAGTCTCTGGGAAAACCAGGCTTAATGCATGTGCGTTAATGTCGTCTGCTGAATTTCTAAAATCAGCATTTTCTTCATTTTTTTTCAAAGAATACTATCAGAATAGCAAACAGTTTGGATCCTGATGAGACGCCACGTTCTGTGGCGTCTCATCTGGATGCAAACTGTTTGCAAAGGCCTTCAAAATCCGGTTCCAGCGCTCAAAGGGTTAAGTATCGGGACAACACTTTCTAATTGACTGGAATTTTGTTAAGAAGAGGCTTCCTTTAAATGAAAAATTCCATGAAAGCAAAAAGAGTCGTCTTTGTGGACTGCATAGGCTAATCTGGAACGATACTTATCTCACATGCATTAAGCAAGTTTTTTCCAAGAGACTAGCTAAATTACAGAGTTATAGTTTATTTCATATAATTGATGAATAACAAGGCACCACAGGACATTTACCGTCATGGTTTTTCTAACATTTAATTTAAGTGTATTGAATTCAAAGGTAATGCAATGACTTCATCATAAAGTAAATAATAAAATGTATAAATAAAAGCTCTGTTGACATATATCAATATAGTTGCTGTGTGATGTGAGCACAGCGGATCCATTTATCATTGGTAAATTTGAAATGGGCTTGCTAAGACTCTCCGCTATACATCATAATATGAACCACATTATGCAAATATGGATGTTAGACCCTATGCAATCAGCTTAGCCCCAGGCCAGATACGCTGTATGCTATAACCCTTTGCATGCTGGAAAATTTGTCGTCTGCTAAAATGTTGTCTGCTGAATTTCTAAAATAAGCATTTTCTTCGAATTTTTTCAAAGAATACTATCAGAATTGCAAACAGTTTGGATCCTGATGAGACGCCACGTTCTGTGGCGTCTCATCTGGATCCAAACTGTTTGCATAGGCCTTCAAAATCCGGTTCCAGCGCTCAAAGGGATAAAGTCGAGCAAGATTTCATGGTCTCATATGCAGACAGGGTAGCTCTTGACAAGACTGTGTGGATGCCAAGGCTGGTCTGGACATATGATAGCCACATATGATAGCCACATATGATAGCCACATATGATAGCCACATATGATAGCCACATATTGCATAAGACCCATTTTCCCATGACATAGGTCATATGGCCAAGCGCTCATGCCATATCAACCAGCTTGTTTACATTTCAACAAATATTTGTGTGCTTTTCTGACAGAACAATCTATACACAGTACATTTGCAATTTACCTTGAGTTCCAGTTTTTGGGGTCTCTGAAATGAAGAAATAGTACTTTCAAAATGTAGCGAGTTTTAAAACATCACAAAGATATTTCTGATTATCCATGTACTTCATTGCATTTGCAACCTGACTAAATGATAAACTACTGTCACAAGAAAGTAACAATATTTATTAATGTTGGCAATAAACAGCTACTTACTACATCAAAACCCTTACGTAGGCTAAATAACTTTGTATGTAAACATATGACACAAATACTCACTCAAATTTATTACTTCTTTAGTCAGTTGGCCAATCTTACATTATTACTTAATAATATGTGTCACGTTCTGAGAAAACTGGGCATAATGCATGTGTGTAGTAAAGTGTCGTCCCACATTAGCCTGTGCAGTTCGCACAGGCTAATCAGGGACAACACTTTCCGCTTAAATTGGATTTTTGCTAAGAAGGGACTTCATTTAAACGAAAAATGTCAAAGAAGCGTAAAGTGTCGTCCCTGATTAGCCTGTGCGGATTGCACAGGCTAATCTGGGACGACACTTTACGCACATGCATTATGCCCAGTTTTCTCAGAACACGACTCATAAAACAAGGTGCCTCAGCCAAAATTGCACTCCAAAACTTTGACAAACTGATCTTGACTATGGATGATAATGCGAATGTAAGAAAAACAAAATCCAGTTAGTGCAACATGGAATGTCGTCTTCGCCATTTGAGATCCACACATAACAATCAATGCAACAGACATTTTGAATCTCGACAATCACCAATTACACTTGACAATTACAAACAACACATGACATTTTGAGAATTCAATGTCACATTGTTATTTGTTTGTTTTTTTCAAACAGAAATATTACATTGGAAATTGAATATAAGTAAACATTGTGTATCATTGTTCAATGTCAAGTGTCATGCTGTGTTTTGCTTTGAATAACTGTATTCCCCAGTTCACACCTGTACTCATACCTGCTATTACTTTCAGCCTCTCATTCACTGGTATGACCTGCTCCAGTCGTAGATCGTCCACTGATAAACACGGCACTTTGCTCACGTACACAAAGAGGCTGAAAGGGACAACAGTGATAGTAGTTCAACCAGATGACCATACTTGTTAACTCTTTGATTCTGAATATCACTGGATTTGCCTCTAAAGCTCAAACTAAATGGCAAAACCTTCTTGGAGAAAAAGAATTTAATTGGAAACAAATATTTGTCATGCCATATAAATCAACTACTAATAGCACACCGAGAAATTTTCAATATAAATACATCCAGAGAATCAAAGCTACAAATTAATATCTCTTTAAGTGCAACCTATCCAACACAAATCTATGTGATATGTGTAGTGAACATATTGAAACAATAGAACACCTTTTCTGGGAGTGTAAACATATTCAATCTCTATGGAATCAATTGACAACCTTTCTAGAGAAACAACAATTAAATGTTAAACTATCTCTCTTAAACATCAGTTTAGGNTTGACACTGATGTCTACTAATTTGAGACTTTGGTCATTGACACTGATGTCTACTAATTTGAGACTTTGGTCATTGACACTGATGTCTACTAATTTGAGACTTTGGTCATTGACACTGATGTCTACTAATTTGAGACTTTGGTCATTGACACTGATGTCTACTAATTTGAGACTTTGGTCATTGACACTGATGTCTACTAATTTGAGACTTTGGTCATTGACACTGATGTCTACTAATTTGAGACTTTGGTCATTGACACTGATGTCTACTAATTTGAGACTTTGGTCATTGACACTGATGTCTACTAATTTGAGACTTTGGTCATTGACACTGATGTCTACTAATTTGAGACTTTGGTCATTGACACTGATGTCTACTAATTTGAGACTTTGGTCATTGACACTGATGTCTACTAATTTGAGACTTTGGTCATTGACACTGATGTCTACTAATTTGAGACTTTGGTCATTGACACTGATGTCTACTAATTTGAGACTTTGGTCATTGACACTGATGTCTACTAATTTGAGACTTTGGTCATTGACACTGATGTCTACTAATTTGAGACTTTGGTCATTGACACTGATGTCTACTAATTTGAGACTTTGGTCATTGACACTGATGTCTACTAATTTGAGACTTTGGTCATTGACACTGATGTCTACTAATTTGAGACTTTGGTCATTGACACTGATGTCTACTAATTTGAGACTTTGGTCATTGACACTGATGTCTACTAATTTGAGACTTTGGTCATTGACACTGATGTCTACTAATTTGAGACTTTGGTCATTGACACTGATGTCTACTAATTTGAGACTTTGGTCATTGACACTGATGTCTACTAATTTGAGACTTTGGTCATTGACACTGATGTCTACTAATTTGAGACTTTGGTCATTGACACTGATGTCTACTAATTTGAGACTTTGGTCATTGACACTGATGTCTACTAATTTGAGACTTTGGTCATTGACACTGATGTCTACTAATTTGAGACTTTGGTCATTGACACTGATGTCTACTAATTTGAGACTTTGGTCATTGACACTGATGTCTACTAATTTGAGACTTTGGTCATTGACACTGATGTCTACTAATTTGAGACTTTGGTCATTGACACTGATGTCTACTAATTTGAGACTTTGGTCATTGACACTGATGTCTACTAATTTGAGACTTTGGTCATTGACACTGATGTCTACTAATTTGAGACTTTGGTCATTGACACTGATGTCTACTAATTTGAGACTTTGGTCATTGACACTGATGTCTACTAATTTGAGACTTTGGTCATTGACACTGATGTCTACTAATTTGAGACTTTGGTCATTGACACTGATGTCTACTAATTTGAGACTTTGGTCATTGACACTGATGTCTACTAATTTGAGACTTTGGTCATTGACACTGATGTCTACTAATTTGAGACTTTGGTCATTGACACTGATGTCTACTAATTTGAGACTTTGGTCATTGACACTGATGTCTACTAATTTGAGACTTTGGTCATTGACACTGATGTCTACTAATTTGAGACTTTGGTCATTGACACTGATGTCTACTAATTTGAGACTTTGGTCATTGACACTGATGTCTACTAATTTGAGACTTTGGTCATTGACACTGATGTCTACTAATTTGAGACTTTGGTCATTGACACTGATGTCTACTAATTTGAGACTTTGGTCATTGACACTGATGTCTACTAATTTGAGACTTTGGTCATTGACACTGATGTCTACTAATTTGAGACTTTGGTCATTGACACTGATGTCTACTAATTTGAGACTTTGGTCATTGACACTGATGTCTACTAATTTGAGACTTTGGTCATTGACACTGATGTCTACTAATTTGAGACTTTGGTCATTGACACTGATGTCTACTAATTTGAGACTTTGGTCATTGACACTGATGTCTACTAATTTGAGACTTTGGTCATTGACACTGATGTCTACTAATTTGAGACTTTGGTCATTGACACTGATGTCTACTAATTTGAGACTTTGGTCATTGACACTGATGTCTACTAATTTGAGACTTTGGTCATTGACACTGATGTCTACTAATTTGAGACTTTGGTCATTGACACTGATGTCTACTAATTTGAGACTTTGGTCATTGACACTGATGTCTACTAATTTGAGACTTTGGTCATTGACACTGATGTCTACTAATTTGAGACTTTGGTCATTGACACTGATGTCTACTAATTTGAGACTTTGGTCATTGACACTGATGTCTACTAATTTGAGACTTTGGTCATTGACACTGATGTCTACTAATTTGAGACTTTGGTCATTGACACTGATGTCTACTAATTTGAGACTTTGGTCATTGACACTGATGTCTACTAATTTGAGACTTTGGTCATTGACACTGATGTCTACTAATTTGAGACTTTGGTCATTGACACTGATGTCTACTAATTTGAGACTTTGGTCATTGACACTGATGTCTACTAATTTGAGACTTTGGTCATTGACACTGATGTCTACTAATTTGAGACTTTGGTCATTGACACTGATGTCTACTAATTTGAGACTTTGGTCATTGACACTGATGTCTACTAATTTGAGACTTTGGTCATTGACACTGATGTCTACTAATTTGAGACTTTGGTCATTGACACTGATGTCTACTAATTTGAGACTTTGGTCATTGACACTGATGTCTACTAATTTGAGACTTTGGTCATTGACACTGATGTCTACTAATTTGAGACTTTGGTCATTGACACTGATGTCTACTAATTTGAGACTTTGGTCATTGACACTGATGTCTACTAATTTGAGACTTTGGTCATTGACACTGATGTCTACTAATTTGAGACTTTGGTCATTGACACTGATGTCTACTAATTTGAGACTTTGGTCATTGACACTGATGTCTACTAATTTGAGACTTTGGTCATTGACACTGATGTCTACTAATTTGAGACTTTGGTCATTGACACTGATGTCTACTAATTTGAGACTTTGGTCATTGACACTGATGTCTACTAATTTGAGACTTTGGTCATTGACACTGATGTCTACTAATTTGAGACTTTGGTCATTGACACTGATGTCTACTAATTTGAGACTTTGGTCATTGACACTGATGTCTACTAATTTGAGACTTTGGTCATTGACACTGATGTCTACTAATTTGAGACTTTGGTCATTGACACTGATGTCTACTAATTTGAGACTTTGGTCATTGACACTGATGTCTACTAATTTGAGACTTTGGTCATTGACACTGATGTCTACTAATTTGAGACTTTGGTCATTGACACTGATGTCTACTAATTTGAGACTTTGGTCATTGACACTGATGTCTACTAATTTGAGACTTTGGTCATTGACACTGATGTCTACTAATTTGAGACTTTGGTCATTGACACTGATGTCTACTAATTTGAGACTTTGGTCATTGACACTGATGTCTACTAATTTGAGACTTTGGTCATTGACACTGATGTCTACTAATTTGAGACTTTGGTCATTGACACTGATGTCTACTAATTTGAGACTTTGGTCATTGACACTGATGTCTACTAATTTGAGACTTTGGTCATTGACACTGATGTCTACTAATTTGAGACTTTGGTCATTGACACTGATGTCTACTAATTTGAGACTTTGGTCATTGACACTGATGTCTACTAATTTGAGACTTTGGTCATTGACACTGATGTCTACTAATTTGAGACTTTGGTCATTGACACTGATGTCTACTAATTTGAGACTTTGGTCATTGACACTGATGTCTACTAATTTGAGACTTTGGTCATTGACACTGATGTCTACTAATTTGAGACTTTGGTCATTGACACTGATGTCTACTAATTTGAGACTTTGGTCATTGACACTGATGTCTACTAATTTGAGACTTTGGTCATTGACACTGATGTCTACTAATTTGAGACTTTGGTCATTGACACTGATGTCTACTAATTTGAGACTTTGGTCATTGACACTGATGTCTACTAATTTGAGACTTTGGTCATTGACACTGATGTCTACTAATTTGAGACTTTGGTCATTGACACTGATGTCTACTAATTTGAGACTTTGGTCATTGACACTGATGTCTACTAATTTGAGACTTTGGTCATTGACACTGATGTCTACTAATTTGAGACTTTGGTCATTGACACTGATGTCTACTAATTTGAGACTTTGGTCATTGACACTGATGTCTACTAATTTGAGACTTTGGTCATTGACACTGATGTCTACTAATTTGAGACTTTGGTCATTGACACTGATGTCTACTAATTTGAGACTTTGGTCATTGACACTGATGTCTACTAATTTGAGACTTTGGTCCTTGACACTGATGTCTACTAATTTGAGACTTTGGTCATTGACACTGATGTCTACTAATTTGAGACTTTGGTCCTTGACACTGATGTCTACTAATTTGCTGTTGCACATATTGTAATTGGCACAGTGGAAACAGCTCTAACAGCTTTCCAACTCAAACAAAAAGATGAATTAGAAAAAAATCTATTCATTTCCAGTGTATTCTAAAACAAAGTTATCAGAAGTAAAATCTGCAATTTTACCTAAAATACCACTAAATACCACTTAATACCACTAAATACCACTAAATACCACAAAAATAGGCTCAACAAGAGATGTGTTTGTCAGAAACACAATGCCCCCTACTGCGCCGCTTTGAAATAAAAAAAAAAAAAATTATTATATCCCTTTAAAAATTATAACTTCCCTTGTGAAAATGATCTGTACCTGCCAAATGATAAATAGAAATGATCTCCCTTTAAAGCTTGTTACTTCCCTTAGATTTTGTTCTTTGACCTTTGACCTTGAAGGATGACCTTGACCTTTCAGCACTCAAAATGTGCAGCTCCATGAGATACACATGCATGCCAAATATCAAGTTGCTATCTTCAATATTGCAAAAGTTATGGCCAATGTTTAAGTTTTCGGACGGAATCACAGACTCACACAGACAGTTCAACTGCTATATGCCACCCTACCAGGGGCATAAAAATCCAAAACACAAATGGGCAGTGAAATGTTGTGATCCATTTTTTTTAAAGGGTCATAAGCGTTCATAGCTTTGCAGCTATCAAGTACTTAACTATGTGCAATGTTAGTTGCTGTTTGAAGGATATCAAAAGGCATACAGCATCAGCCACCAACTTCCTCTTCACAAGTTTTGATACTTCAGATGTTGAGGCTGCCATATTCTGAAATGATATTACCATTACACATGAGAATAGTTATGTGTGCTTAACTTAATATCACTAAACTTCAAATCATCCTAAACTGCACATTTAATGTTTTTTTTTTAATAATGTTTGTTATGACAGACAGGCAATGTTGATTTTTTTCAAAAAAAAAATATTTACAGATTTTTTTTTTATTGATATTGTCGGTGATTACATGAATTTCTGTCAGAAGCTTTACAAGCTTCAAATTTATGATTTTTCAATAATTATTCAATTAAAACAATGATTAGCATAAGTCTACAAGCCCTGTACTTGGAAAGTTTGAATCTGGCTTGCTTAAATGCTCCGTTTCATATCGCCGGCCTTGTAACATATACAGACTTGTAAGTTAAGTACAATGTAACATAAACAGGCTGGTAACACAGTAAGACTTATTTGTGTCGCGTTCTGAGAAAACTGGGGATAATGCATGTGCCTAAAGTGTCGTCCCAGATTAGCCTGTGTATTCCGCACAGGGACGACACTTTCCACTTTTATGACATTTTTCGTTTAAATGAAGTCTCTTCTTAGCAAAAATCCAATTTAGGCGGAAAGTGTCATCCCTGATAAGTCTGTACAGACTGCACAGGCTTATCTAGGACGACACTTTACGCACATGCATTATGCCCAGTTTTTTCAGAACACGACAGATTTGTTCAAACTACTAGTTTTCATGAATGTTATTACGGCATCAACATGAATAATGATCATTAATTTCTTATTGCAGGCCAAACATCAACATTAAACTCTCATTTAACACCAAATCCTTAGTTTTTAAACAAATACACAGTTCAAATAATGTGTTCAACACACAGGATCTAGCTGTTGATCAGCAAACATGTTAAACTGTTATTTATTGTAGACCGACTTGAAATAAAAGTTTGTATCTTGTATCTTGTACAGGTCATCCTAAAAAAAATCATTTTCTAAAAAAAAAAAAAAAAAAAAAAAAAATTGGGCAATAAATGTAGCATCTAGAGTTTTCACAGTTTTTTTTCTTGTATTTGACTCTGTGACCTAGTTTTTAACCCTATATGACCCAGTTTCAAACTTGACCCAGATATTATTTTGCCAAATGTTTTTACAAATTTCCATGAAGATTGGGCAATATATAAGAGCAAACAGTTAGGTGAAGACGGATGGCTGAGTGGTTTCGGCGTTTGGCTTTCACTCCATGGGTCAGTGGTTCGAGCCCTGGTGAGGTTAACTTATAGTCAACCAATAAAAACGCCGCTTTCTTACAGCTTAAGGCAAGACACTAATTATTGATTTTATTGAGTACTGCGTTTTTAACGCTCTTTGAATACGTAAAGTATAGATATTTTTAAACCAATAGATTTTTTATTGAAGCACCGCATCAACACTGCAAAGTTTTCTATTTATATCAATGGTACAGCCCAGTAAAATCGGGCTGTCCATTTTATGGCCGTTTTCGACCTTTTTTTATGCAGAGATCTATGTTAAGCAGTGTGCTCGGGCAATGGTTTATTAAACCGAAGTCCTGAGGGTAAACAACCCCATTAGTCAGTCGGCAATATATAAGAACATGAGTAGTGAATGGTATTGCTGGTGTGTATGGAACAATTGGCTTTGCATGGTTATACACGCTGCTATGGTCTGGTTGAGTCGTGGGTAATTTTCATAAAGATGTTGCATCACAAAAAAAAAATATAAATATATGACCATGAATCATTATGAAAATAATTATTAACCTTTGTTCTTAAAGATGTGTTGCTTTTTTCAAATGTTTATTGTCTGTTAACATAAAAATTATTGATTGTGTTGATGGTGTCAAACTTCCATCTTGAAAACAATGGTTACGGTTGAGCCGTGGATTCTGATTGGCTGAACCAATTTCAATATTTGAATGCTATAAATAGCCTCAAAACTGACATTGCAGGAAACGTTAATTTCTTGTGAAAAAAATGTCAACAGACAATTTAGCATGGAAAATACTCATAAATAAACGATTTTGTGTTACTTAGAAACACTATATGAACAATACATAAATGAGGAAATCTTTCATAAGGACTTATCAAGTTATGATGAATTACAGTATGTACCTGTTTTTGTCGCATTTTCGATCGGAAAAAGGATGGTGACTGTGTCAAAACTTTTTTTGTAACGATAATGCATTACGTGCGAATGTTCTATCACATGATAACATGTGATTTCTATACCCACGACTCAAACAGAACCCACGACTCAACCAGAACCTACCATAAATAAATAATTTTGACATGATTTAAAAAGGAATTAAATAAATCTTTGAAGTAAAATCGTTATTTCTTGCATTGTTTGCCTTGATTCGGGAATTCTGTTATTTGTTTCCTTTACCACTCGATACACGGTAATCTGGGGATACTACTTCAGGAAATAAGCATGAATCTAAATAACCTGTTTCAACATAGTCTGGATTCAAACAATAAAAGAAGCTCAGGTTCAAACGATTATAAGTAAATTATTAAGAATACGAATAGTTCATTGTTTTTCAAATTTATCACTCCTGACATCAAAATCTAATCCAGCAGTGAAAAACAAACTTCGCTTCAAAATCAAATCAAATTAAGAATTTACTTCTCGTCGCGAAAACATGTTGCATTGAATAATTATTGTGTATAATGAATTTTAATAAACTTAACTTGCTGTGCATAAATACAATAATGTTCATATATGCGTAAATATAAGTAATTTTGATTACATTATTATTTTAACCTGTTATTGCAGAAACAATTAAGAAACACCATCAAAATATTTGGAAATTCTGACATGTAGCCGCAAACACGAATTAAATGTAACTATATAAATTAATATTAGTTTGATTTTTAAATATCTGTCGCTATTTACATTTTGTATAAGATATAAAACACGTCAATGTTAAAATAACTTAATTTGTTGATAATAGTTCGTAAACAAGTAAACGCTAGCTTTTCATACGTGCATCATGAAAACCAAGGAAACCAAAAAGTATAGTTTTTGATTTTCCATAGTGTTTCTTAGAAATGACCTTTCAAAAACAAGTGTTAATGACGAGGTATTATTTTTCTCCTTATTTGTATGCAATGTGACGTAAGGAAAAAGAAGTTATTAGTTATTGTGCTCGAGTCTATTTTGATCTTGGTCAAGTTGAAAGAAGTTGGTGAGGACTGAGGTGTTGTTGTCTGTCGACTTTTGTTTCAAATGAATAGAATCTGTTCATTATTGTTCAGTTTTACCTGACAAAATGGTTGTATCATTGTTATTCACTATAGCTTGTTTGTCTTTCATAAAGAACCAACTTAAAAAAAAAAAAAAAAAAAAAAAAGGGGGGNAAAAAAAAAAAAAAAAGAAAATCTCAAACACTTTGACGTCTTTGTTTTCATTATCATGACACATGAAGTCATGAGACAGTGGTGTTGATACATCCCTTACTTTTACAAAATCTTAGAAGCTTATATTTTCTCAGCATCCATACTTTACTGATATTTGGCCATTAATTGAGTCAAAAAGTCTTAAAGGGACTGTCAACCGCGATTGACGGAAAAAGAAAAGAAAAGTTCTAAGATACCGTATTTTTTAACAATAATTAGTTTATATTGATTAAAATATCACAACTGGTATATTACATTACTTGAAAAAAGTTCATATTTTCAGTATATTCAGTAATAAAATTTTGCGATGTGAAATCGAAAGTACNCCATTTTGCTAGGTACTTTTTCCCCAAATAGACAGAAAAAGGCCTGCGAATATACTGAAAATATGAAAACTTAACAACTTTTTTCAAGTAATGTAATATACCAGGCGTGATATTTTAATCAATATAAACTAATAATTGTAAACAAATACGGTATTTTAGAACTTTTCTTTTTTCGTTAATGGCGTTTGACAGTCCCTTTAAGTAAATAATTCATTGAAATAAAAAATATCTAATTGCAATAATCCAACTCCAAGCTATTGACCCTCCGGGTCACTGTAAATATGTACTCATAAAAGCTCAGAGCAGTCAAGAAGAACTTAAAAAATATCATCTTAAATCATTGGTTCAAAGTTCATAATAACAATAAAAAAAATCTGTGTAAAAATTGATTTACCCCGTGAAGAGAGTACACTTTACTAAGGTACCATTTCAATTATACAGAAATGTATCTTATTACTGTTTTAGAAATAGCAAATATTTAAAAACATTAATAGACTAAGACTGCTCAATGTTCACATTTAAAATGACCAGTAATGTGAGATTTGCTATTAATTGATCTACACTTGTCATACCCTTCAGCAGGGTAATAATGTCATGCAAAATAAAAAATGATAAAATGTCATATTTTAAGGTATGGTAGCCAAAACTTTCTAAAATACTTTCTAAGCACTCAGCTTATATTCAAGATTTTCTCTTTGTTTTTTTTTATCATCACGTTATTATCAGTACAGTTTATCATCACGTTATTATCAGTACAGAACTCCACAACTAATGCTCGATTAGTCATTGTCGGCATGGGAACTACTTAAATGTACCCCGGATACTCTTAAGTATACTTAAATGTACCCCAGGTACGAGGTGGGTAGGCAAAATATACTTAAACGTAATCCGCAAATTTAGACTGTACCCGAGTTTTATTATATGCTTTCCGGTGGTTTATAGAGAAATATCAGTGAAATAAAAATGGTATTTAAAAATGGTAATTAAAACTGGTATTTTTTACGAAATTACGACATTTTTTGGAAAAAATGACGTCATTATTCAAGCGAAATTCTCCAGTTAAACTCTTTACAATGTAAACAAACGGTGAAAAAAAAGCATAAAATAAAAAGAAAATTTGTTGGATTCGTTTGAATATCGATTTTAATTCACTCGTGATCATAGAAACAATATATTTTCACTCGTGGCTGCGCCACTCGTGAACATATTATTTTCTATGATCACTCGTGAAATAAAATTGATATTCCACCGAATCCAACAAATATCCTCTATTTATTCCCACCCAAAATCCATTGTCGTAAAACGCACTACGGAATACAAAACAAAATTCTCTTTAACAAATCCTGCTTCAACATGTTTTTTTTGAGTATGTGTTTCAATAATATAGAGGCCATTTCACGAAATATTAACATAAATATGAACATAATAAATTTGACAAAATTATCCGACAAAGACCAGTTTAGCGTTAGAATTCCCGGGTATGTTTTAGTATATTTTCCATATCCGGGGTACATTTAAGTATACTTAAGAGTACCCGAGGTACATTTAAGAAGTACCGGAGCCAACAATGACCGATTGAGCACAACTAATATGTTCACAAAGTTAAATTACTGCAATGTAACACTGTAACCTTTTCATGCTGTTACATATTATTTAAACAATAATTATTATTACATCTAAAACAAATACTTTTTAGATACCATTTTTATGTTGTTTTATCTTTTCAGCCAAGCCATTATGTCCATACACAAAAGTTATAACTATTTGGTTTGTTTTGCAGTGAATTTACTTACATTTATAGAAAAAAAGGAAAATTATGCAGGTTTTTTTTTGGCCCGATTTTATAGCCGAATAAAGGCTATGTTCCCAATGAGGTCGCCGTGGAGTAGTGGATATGGTGTCCGCCTAGCGATCGGGAGGTCATGGGTTCGAACCCCACTGGGAGCGTTCCTTTGATCTACCCTAAAGACACCAAGTACTGGTTATAGTCCCAGGAAACGGACTCGAGAGCGTTTATATAAGCCTACGGCTTTCGATGCAATCGAGCTTAAATAAATAGGTTTAAACTAAACTAATGGCAAAAGGTATACTTTTTTCCCAAAATTTGGAAAAAAAATCCCAATAAAAAATAATTTTTTTTTTTTTTTTTTTAGAAGTGTCTAATGATTATTTTATCACAATTTTATTTCAATTACATGTAACAAAGTACATAATAATGATTTATATGATTTTGATCTTTTAATTTGAATTATAATACAGAGTTATATCAATATATATGGTTGTACTAAAGTGCTACCAAAGAAGGCTACTGAATTTATTTTCCCAATTTCTTGAAAATGCCGATAAAATTCCCAATTCCAAAGCCATGGGCTATCTTCCCAAAAAGGGGAAAAAAAAACCTGTTATGTGCCATATAATATCTTCTTAGTATTAAACAAAGCAGACTATAGAGTCTTACCAAATAAACTGTTGTAATATCCTCAATGAAAGTTTTCTTATAAAGCATCAACACAGTGCATAATATTGAATATTCAATATTTATGGTGCCCACATCTGTGTCTTGTGTAACATGTTGCACATCTTAAAGTGTTAAAGTACTGCTTTATATGCCTCAACTGGATAATCCTTATTCTATTTAATTCTCCAGCTGTTACTTAACCCTTTGAGCGCTGGAACCGGATTTTGAAGGCCTTTGCAAACAGTTTGGATCCAGATGAGACGCCACAGAACGTGGCGTCTCATCAGGATCCAAACTGTTTGCTATTCTGATAGTATTCTTTGAAAAAAATCGAAGAAAATGCTGATTTTAGAAATTCAGCAGACGACATTTTAGCAGACGACAAATTTCCCAGCATGCAAAGGGTTAAGTAGTTGTTCAGTTCAAGGGTATCAATAGTATAAACAAATAAGAAAATGTAACCATAGCAGATTCCCTATATGTACTGAAAGTGATCAATGATTTGTCAATGAATCCAAATAAGGAGGGGTCATGGCTCAGTAATTAGGGTTTTTTAAAGCAGAAATTAATGTTCTTTTAATCCCTTAAGATAAAATACGTCAGAGAAAAAATGATATGTGGTGATTTTTAGATTAAAGGCTTTCTTTGATTTTCTTTTCAGATAAAAAGAAGATAGATAAATTAAGAACAAGCACTAGACTATAAAGAAAAAATACAATGACGACAAACATAGTAAATGCCCGCGAAGCAGCCAAGCTGTATCTGGCGAGCCATCAAATCCCACAGATGTTTGAAAGCCTTCTCAGCTGTCTCATGATCGAACGGCCAGAGGATCCAGTCGCCTACGTCGAAAAAAAGATGTCCGAAATTCGCGCCATTGGCGTCCAAAATGTCAACTGGGAGACGTTTGTCCGTGAGTTGCATCCATACCGGAATCCTGTACGGCTTCAACATATCCGGGACGGCAGCAAGTTTGATAAGGAACGGCAGATTCTGGGTGAAGAGGGTGATGGGAAGGAGAAATCTGACTATGAACCGGACTTGTTCAAACTCACAGAAGCATCTGAACAGTAGTTAATTGTAGATGGAAATAAGTAATATACATGTATTAAAGAATTTATCAATTAATTGTATGTTATTATAAACATGCAAGTATTTATCGATGAAGTATATGCTATTATGACATGCAAGTATTTATCATGAAAGTATATTCTTTGTAAAATATTTTATAAAGATTTGTATTTAGAAGGTATCCAAGATAGATTCAGATTTGTAGTTATTTTATTTTATACGTTAAAGACTTATAGTTTACCGTTGTTGTCAATTATTATAAGATCATATGCAAAGTGAGGAACGAATTAAAACAAAGCTGCAATAAAAAAAAATGTAGTTGATATCTAGGTGCTATTGGAAAACTATTGTTATATAGAAGAGGGCAGTATTAGGGCTTTATTTGCAGTATTTGTGTACCGAAAAAAACAACTATGAAATTGTATAAGGTAAAAATTGCCGTAATGGGCTTTCTGTGAGTAATGAGCGTGTTATAAAACATATGTTTTGTTGGAGTTGTGTCATTACCACTTACATATCATTGCCTGCACATATACCAGTATTGTATAACCAATGCATTTATATGCAAAAAAGCATTTTGTGATATTAAGGAGTTTGATTTTCATATAATATTCACCAATATAGGTTTGATTTGAGTGCTGTGTGAAAATGTATTGACTCGTAACATAATTTTTCAATCTTTGTATATCAATTTGCAACTGTGTGTTTTTACATTTGTGGCGTGTTCGAAGAAAACTGGGCAAAATGCTTGTGCGTAAATTGTCATCCCAGATTAGCCTGTGCAGTCCGCACAGGCTAATCAGGGACAACAATTTCCGCTTTTATGGAATTTTTCGTTTAAATGATGTCTCTTGTTAGCGAAAATCCAGTTAAGGCGGAAAGTGTCGTCCCGGATTAGCCTGTGCAGACTGCACAGGCTAATCTGGTATGACACTTTACGCACAAGCATTTTGCCAAGTTTTCTCAGAACACGACACATTTGAGTCTCACTGAGGGTAAACAGGGCTTAATGCATGTGTGAAAAGTGCCATGCCACTTTATTATGATCTGGTCTAGTAACAGGCTAATCAGGGATGACTCTTTCCTCCTCAACTGGAGTTTTATATAGAAAATACTTCCTTTAAATGAAATATTCTATTAAAGTGGAAAGTCTCGTACCTAATTAGCCTGTGCAAACTGCACAGGCTAATCTGGTACGACACTTTTTGCACATGCATTAAAACCCGTTTCTCAGAATAAGGCTAATTTTCATTATTTGTTGCTCAATCTTTTATTGTGGCAGTGTATGTTCTAACTGTTCTATTCGTGTTCTGTTCAGTTTTTGAAAATGTATGCAGGTAATATCAAGTATTTTTTTCTTTACCTTTCTTGTGTGCAGTGCATGCTAACAAAAGGTTGTCATGCTGTTGGTGACTAGGTTAAATAATTCTGTTTTATCTCCTTGTAAATTTACATTTGATGGACTATCTGACTACACTCAGAAGACATGTTCTGCATTTTTTTCATTAGGCAAATGTATATTCTAAAAAGTATGCGTATGTACTATTCCATGTAATTGTACTTTACTTAAAATGTTCCAGTTTCGAGATGTTTTAAGTATGTAACAAGTTATCGATATTTTAGACATGATACGAGCCACGTTATGCAAAAATGGGTCTTATGCCATATGTGGCCAGCTGTAGCTCCAGACCAACCTGCACATTTGTGCATTCTTGTCAGGAGATAACCAGTCCGCTTTTTAGCCCTTTGAGCGCTGGAACCAGATTTTGAAGGCCTTTGCATACAGTTTGGATCCAGATGAGACGCCACAGAATGTGGCGTCTCATCAGGATCCAAACTGTTTGCTATTCTGATAGTATTCTTTGAAAAAAATCGAAGAAAATGCTAATTTTAGAAATTCAGCAGACGACATTTCAGCAGAAGACAAATTTTCAGCTTGCAAAGGGTTAAAGTGGAAAGCGTAGCTCCTGACCAGACTGCACAGGCTGATGTGGAGCTCCGCTGGCCTTTTATGGCATAAGACCCATTTTTGGATGAGGCGGCTTATATCATATTTTATTTATGGAGAGTAAAATATGTTTTGTAGTTCTTTCACATGTTCTAAGCATGTATCGACTCGTGATGCTTTGGATGTTTTATTTTGCACTCAAGGTTTTATTTTCTGTTTTATTACTTCCATTATTCGAAATGTATTTTGTAAACAGCATAAATAGTCAGCTTATTATTAGAACTAGATTTGATTGAAATTGTTTTACATGACGTATTTACAATTCAGCCAAAACACCGTGATAAATATACAAGAATATTTTTTACATCTTTAAATATGTATGTTTAGACTTAAATAGAAATATATTGTTTTTAATTTGACAATGGATAGACAATAAGGTTTAAGCTTTTTGTGATGTGTTCTGTGGTTTGCAATCACTATGCAATAAATGTCCCTGTATTAGAGGAAAGCTTGCACTGTGTGTGATCAGAGCGCAGTAAAAACTGTTAAATATTCTTAGTGTCAGATATCAACCCATGACAGCTTAAAATGTTGTATAGGTTAGCTATTCAAAATTGTGAGATAGAATGCTTTGATTGAAAGAGTTTGTATCTTAAAAGTCTGCGCAAGTGCATTCTTCTAAAGTACAACTGTACTGTTTTTCTCTTGTACTGTATAATCTATATCATAATAATCTATTGACAGAGCAATTTCTCTTATTGTTCTGTGTTGGATTATTATGATCCTGTTCTTGTGTGTTTTACTGACCTCAAGAATAGACTGTTGTATAGTCTACGTTGGTAACATTTCAGTATCATGACATGTATAGCCTACATGGTTACATGCACATTTGTGTTGTAGTGGTATTTATGTTTAATATTCATACATTTAATACAAACTGCTGAGCAAAAGTGTCTTACATTATCATGTGTTCATCATAAGGCATATCAAATTTATCTGTTGTGATGTAATGAAAGATGTTAAACGTTTTGTTGGTGATGTAAGTATGCATATCCCTTTGAGCGCTGGAACCGGATTTTGAAGGCCTTTGCAAACAGTTTGGATCCAGATGAGACGCCACAGAACGTGGCGTCTCATCAGGATCCAAACTGTTTGCTATTCTGATAGTGGTCTTAGAAAAAAAATCAAAGAAAATGCTAATTTTAGAAATTCAGCAGACAACATTTTAGCAGACGACAAATTTCCCAGCATGCAAAGGGATATTGTAATTGTAGCTGTTCATATATGAGCTGCGTGCTGGATCTCATACCAAATGTGGCCAGCGTAGCTCCAGACCAGCCTGCGCATTCATGCAGTTTAAAAAGGAGCTACCCTTTCCGCTAATGAGACCACGATCCCTTGCGTGACTTAATAGGCTGGCCTGGAGCTACGCTGGCTGCATATGGCATAAGATCCATTTTTGCATTACATGGCCCACATAAAAGTGTAAATAATAGAGTATTTGTGTAGCTATAAGAAACTTATATCTAAAGCAATTTGCCCATTGCATAATTACATATGTTTTAGCAGTAAATATTTACATGCAAATAAACACAGATAATTGTAAGAATTTTTAAAAATAATGAAGTGTTCTGTTGATACATGCAATAACTTGTTGGACTTGAAAACAAATATAACAAATGCAATAATCTAGTAGATTGTTAAAAGTTTTATGTTGTCTGTATGCTTGTGTGAACTGGTCCTGTTTTTTATCATTTTTTTCATGATCTGTTGTGGAAGTCCCTATTATCTGTATGTTCTATGTTTCTACTTGTCTTGTTAATAAAATGTTTTATCAGCTCATTTGTTGTCATACTTATGTATGCAGCCCTCTGCCCCCGCACACCCCCCCNTCAAGTGTAACGTTCTGTGTGTGCATCCTTCGACTATTCCCTCATTTAAGAGAAAATTGAACAATAACTAGCCAGAAAATATTAACATGTTGGGATTGTGATTTTAGCTTTATATCTGTGTCTCTAATTTTATGTCAAACTGACACTTACTTTTGGAGTTCAATTTTAATTATGGACATAATATATGTGTCTGCTACATTGTCCGGTCATGAGAAGGTAAGTGGGTGGTTTGGTCCTTCTGTCTAGATATATTCAAATGTTGGGGGGTTTATTAATATAACTTTGGATGATTATTTCACATGACCAGACAATGCGTCGTGTACAACTCCCGTGTTCCACAATTCCCCCTACTGCACTTGGAAGCTGCACAGCACCTATTTGAGAGAAAATTGTTAAGTCCAAGGCTTTAAATTCGTCAAAATGCTATGGACCGGAACAAAACTTGTTCTTGATCTGTAAGTCATGTAGGTAGACACACTCCAAAAATCAGGTCAATATCTGCAACCGTTTCGGCAAAAACTCCAGAAAAGAATGCCAGACTGACAGACAGTGCGACATATACTCCCCTACCTAAGGCCAAAAAATGCAAATAACAAGACAACATTTTCATTTTGCCGTTATATATTTTAAATACAACCTGTACAAAAATGTTTGCGTATGGCATACTGACAATAAGTAACAAAATTAACAATTTATGTAAACACAAAGATGAAACACATATGGCAAATTAACAGCTGCTCAAAATAAGTTATGCAAATAGATAATCACCAGCATCACCTTCTTCTCACAAAAAATCAAGGAAAAATGCCATTTAACAGTTTATGATTACACAAATAAAATCATTCCACACTTTCTGTGGAAATGCAAATGCAAAAACAATTTCATCTCTCCGCATCCCTCTAGCTGTATCAGCGGAAATAATCTCTCAGTCCACAACAAGCGGAGCCTTAATATGTATGGGAAAGCAAAACATGACCCTGTCTGCCCCAAACGGTAAGTACAATTATAAAAATAACGAAATCCAAATCAAATGCATCGACCAAAGGGAGCCAGAAAGTAGAGCTATAGATCATTATCTAGTATCTACTGATATTCAACAGAACAACCACAATTAACACTGACCTAGATTTGATGTTTTGATCATTTTTCACGTTCAATTTCAGCAATTAAATGTTTATGTCTTATTACAGATGAGACCAGTCTTACCAAAAAAGCTACACTATACTCGGGACTCTAGCTGTATAATAAAAGCGTTATGTGAAAAGGGTTTTTACCTTATGCGGCCAGTGTAGCTCCAAGCCAGCCTGTGCATTTTTGCAGTCTGGTCAGGAGCTACCCAATCAGCTAATGAGACCACAAAACCTTGCACGACTTTGTAGGTGACAGATAGATCCTGACCAGACTGCGCCAATCATAAGGTTGGTCTGGAGCTACGCTGGTAGCATATGGCATATACCCATTTTCGCATGACGCAGCTCAAATGCCGATAAATATAAAAGAAAATGTAATTGAGATTTTGGATATACCAGTATTTCACAATTTAATATTTCATTTAAGCCTGAACAAGAAGTAATGCTATTATATATACACATTTCCAAAGACCTCTCATCTAATATAAATTTAACTACTTTGTTTTGTACATACTGTGAAACCATTATTCCTCGCACACTATTGTGGATTGGATTTTGTGTGGGTTCCGTCACCTTCAAAATCAAATGTACAAAGAGCATTTGATTCGTGTTCTGAGAAAACTGGGCATAATGCATGTGCGTAAAGTGTTGTCCCAGATCATCCTGTGAAGTCCGCACAGGCTAATCAGGGACGATACTTTCCGCTTTTATGACATTTTTCGTTTAAATGCAGTCTCTTCTTAGCGAAAATCCAGTTTAGGCGGAAAGTGTCTTCCCGGATTAGCCTGTGCGGACTGCACAAGCTAATCTGGGATGACAATTTACGCACAAGCATTATGTCCAGTTTTCTCAGAAAACGACACATTTAAGTCTGCAGTCTTATAACATCAAACATTATGCAACATCAACAAATTTAATATCCAAAGAATCTGCCAATTTTATGAATCCGAAAAAAATTATCGTCAAAATAAAATGAAACCACAGTTATTCAAACAAAAGTTGTATCATACAAATATTTTTTATCTGTTAATGTTTTACACCAAAAGGAAAAAGATAAACTGTTGAAGTAATACAAAAGCAAATGTCATTAAACCTTAGACTAAAATATTATTAACTATTAAATAGACGATCTTTAATAAGTTCAACAAATATCAATAAGCCAGAGAAATACATTTATGTCAATGCTTACATTTTACAATTAGTAAAAGCCAAAGTTCTGTTTCTAAAATGTTTTGTTTTAATCAAAATGCATAAAAGTACTGGTATTTTAATTTTCTTGGTTACGATGTTCACTGTTCAGCCCTAAGTTTCTTTTCTGTTTTAGCTAAAGGTAAAAAACAATTCTGACCACCAATTGTACACAACAAACTAGAAAGCACCCTTGGTAGAAGGCAAGTCCAGCCCAATGAGATGATCCTTGTCATGGATGGTCACACATGTCACAGTTGGGGTACCAGAATACTCATCCAGTGTTATGTTGAACTTGGACACACTGCAATTAGGACAAACTTTCAGCGCATGACCCCGCATGCCTGGTATTTTGCAGTCTAAATCCACTACAAAGAAGTTCAAACATTCTTTGATAAATCCACCATGACTCACGACTAGTATGTCAGCCACGGTCTGCGGAATACTGTCCATGTCATCGAAGCTGCTGTTTCGTCCAGAACTTATACTGGATATGCTCGAAAAATTGTGGGCATTTGGTGAGAAAGTGAGAGAAACATTTGGGCATTCTTCGTAAGAATCATCAATGTTTCTCTTCACTGGACTTGGAGACTGACATATTTGCCTGAGTTTATTGGGTTCCGTAAGGATTTCATCAGATTGCTGCCCTGAACAGTTGCCTGACCCCGAGCCAGACAGGGTGCTGTCTGAATCATTCCCCATTGTGCTTTGGGAGGAAGGGGAGAGATCTGAATCCACCTCAGATCCTGTAGAAGTCTCAGATTTCATGCTGCCTCGTGGTTTGAGATCCGCACTAGTATTCGAGTCATCCGAACTGCCTTGAAAACACTCTCTGTAGTTGTAATCTGGAATCACTTTGTCAGAATGTTCGAACCCCACCCCATCTTGCATAGACATGTAACTATTAGTCTCACAGAAGTCTAGTTGTGTCACAATATTATTTTCGTTTTCCTCGTCACTTGATTCAGATTCCATGTTCATTTCGTTTATGATGTTCTGAATGTTGCCCGAGCCACAGAACGACTGACTCCTACCACTGATTTGAAGGCGCTTGTTGCCATGACGACTGTTCCTTCCTAGACTTCCGCCATTCCTTCTCTTGATCTTGGCTGGAGTGTAGTCATCTTGATCTTCATAGCTGGCACACATTTTGCAAATGTCCAAGAAGAAAAGTCTTGCTCTTTCACGCACCTGGCAAAAAAACATTGCTTAAACGATTACAACTTGACAAACAATTTGACAGACACAATATCTTCAATTTTCTTCAAAATTGTATTCATAAGTGATCACAAATTGACTGCTGTAAGTTACAATGACCACTTGGCAAACAAATTGACTGACACAATATATTTGAATTTCTTCAAAATTGTATTCATCAATGACAATAGGTAATTGGCAACTGTCAGTTTAGGGTTAAACTAATTTAAAGTTCTCTATCCAAGTGAGATTAATTAATATGTTTCGAAATTCAAAGCTTTGTGACACCATTTCCTGGGTAGAACTTATAATTGATGCCCATGAGAAAGTTTATTTGAAGACTCCTTGATCATGATCTGCTACCGGCAATTGCATTATGGAATACAAGCCTGTTATACTGACACTCACCTCACGGTAAGACTCCGCTCCTGATGGGGTGAAATCTTCATAGCGCCTTTTAGCTTTCTTCACTTGCTGCATTAGTTCTTTTGATGACTTCCCTTCCAATGAGCCGAATTTCTGAAAAGGTTGTAAAACATGGTTATACCCTTCCATTTAAGCATGTAGATCTGACTAGTTTGAATTAACTTCAAGAAATATAGTATAGTAGTTGCAATCCAAGGCTAACATGTACCTAGAAAGCTAAGTAGGAATACTGTATGACAAGGTATTGCAACTGAGTATTGAAAAATGGTGCCAAAGTATTATTTCAACTTTTATTTCATAAATTCATTGATGCACCAAACAATGACACCATATATCAACATAGTAAGTTATCACTTCCTTACCCTTTCTCGTAAACGTTTATCCATTGTGACCTGGCACCGGCAAACTTTGTTGGCTTCAGATATAATGCGTGCGGTTTCACTGGCTCGACTAAGATCGCTCGAAAAGATGTGTGTAAACCTGTCATTCTGAAGTCGAGCAGCCACCATCTCTGCCTGCCTCTCACCAAAACTTGAAAGTGGAATGTCTGTTTGCCCTACAATGAGAAATTGCCGCAATGACTCTTCATGTTTTTGAAATACATGATCATGAATGTTTCATACATATATTATAATATATAACGTTTTATTTTATTTATACATTTCAATGCTTTTTTTATATCAACTTAACTTAAAAATTGGGTCATACATTTTTCAATAACCTTTTACTTTGTAAAATAATGTTTAAGTACTTAAAATTGGTAGCTCATTTTGAAAACATACATACAGTGTCAAAATATTTATTACTTTTTCAAGATAGCATACAATACAGTGAAACATTTTGTTCACACCTTTCAATCAAGTGAGATAATGAACAATAAATTGGTGCACAAATTAAAACATGGTACTTGATTGAACTTCATTAATTACAATTGAATCTGAAAGTTCTCATGAGACACTCCTTTATCCCATCGTTATGTCTTATGTTTGCAAAAAAATATAATATTAATTGAGATATAAAATCCAATATCAATGGCTGGGGAATGCATTTGTGTTATTTTTACCTTGGATTATTCCTTTTCTATTGTACAAGGTCTCCCCACTGAAAATAAAAAAAATATATTATGCAAATCATAAAACATCAAATCAATGACTTTTTACCTTTGCATAAATCACGGACTCAAGATGACAATAATCTAAAACAAGCAAATTCGTTGAATTTATATACCCCGCCAAACTAGAGCTTTGTCACAGACGTGACCCCCACATGCTGCATTGACACAGAATATATACAAAGGGCCATAACTCTGTTATTAACAGATGGTGTACAATGCCATTTGATGTGCATCATCCTCTTATCCATATATATACTCATACCAAGTTTCAATGAAATCCGCCAAAGCGCTTCTAAGATATGGCTCCGGACACAAAAGTGCCGGACGGACAGACAACGCCAAAAAAATATCCCTCCGCCTTTGGCGGAGGATAATAATGGACGGGTTAATGACAGGGCTGTCATGAATGTGTACTACCCCAGTATCTGGCTCTGATGCTGCAAGTTATTTAAATTGTATTGTATGTCTAGTGTTGTTGTTTTTTTCAAATGCTAAGTAAACACATCAAATGAAATCAGTTCCAACTTTTAGGGTAAAAACATGTATGAAAGCTATAACACTTCAGCCAGAAGACGTCACATTGACTCGATTATGTTTGTTATTTGTTTATCGGTATAAATTATACATAGGCCAACTGGCTAGATAACAACTTAATCAAGTTGCACTTGAAGTTCAACAGAAGCTCAAGTCAACAGTGACCTAAAATCAACGACGATCAAAACATAGTATCCACTAAAAATAAAAAAATGACTTACTGCCGGACTAGTGTTAGCGTAAATAAAGCCATTTTGTGCCTCTCATTTATTCAGTAACTGTTCGAAAATGTTACTGTTTGAATAAATGTCAAGTGATATTAAAATTCACAGACAGCGACATTTTGTTAATGTAGACAGTCTGTCGGAAAGACTAACAACGTGTTTGATTGGCTGACCGAATTGATGTTGACCAATCAAAACTCTCTTTTGATCGGTATCGCTGTTTCAGTAGACGATTCTGTACTTCAACAAAGAGAGCGACGAGACAATTTTGTCGCGTGCAGACGATCGTTACGTAATATGTCTAGCGCGATAAATGACAGTAGCGAGTTAAGATCAATATCCCCGCAATAATTATATGTTGTGAAAACAAATGTAAAATGCTTTGACGCTCCAAACAAACAACAGATGGATAGAAAAGTGATAATATCTAATTAATAAGGGTAAATGAAATCAATTAGAGTCATCAGCCATATTAATTACCGATAAAACATTACACAAGTTATTATCACTAACATGATGAAACTTTAAAGATCTATTCTGACATTCAAATGTATTGATTTATACTATTTTTATTTTATGAAAATCGGGCCCAAACTTGACAGGGGGAGAGGGGGCCAAAATTAGAAATCTATCAATTCATTGGTTTCTCGTCATCCCTATGTTCATTTTTTACTTTTATATTTTGTTCATTTACTCGTCCACGCATTTACCCGTTTATTCATCATTGAATAATTTACTCACTCTTATCTCACTTATTTATTGTAGCCCCGTTCTGGTAAAACTGGGTTCAAAACTTGACTTGGTCCTCCTCTTCAGAGTCATTAATGGTCTTATCGCAGATCCTGTCACATACATCCCAACCCCAGCATTTATTAGACCTACCAGACAAAGCAACAGCCTGAAGCTTCTACAACCACATTGCAGAGTGAACGTCTACCAGCACTCCTTTTTCCCAAGACCAATACCATCCTGGAACCTTCTACCTTCATCAGTCGTTACAGCCCCTAGCCTGGACGCGTTCAAGTCAGCAGTCCAGTCAATCCAACAAAGCGCCTAGAACAAGAGGCCATCTTTTTGTACAGTGTTACATACATGTTGGCTTAGCCATTTTATCCGTGCTTGATGCATTCACGCACTCTACCATGTACAGATTTTAACCCTCTTCAGTAGATGTCCACCGTGGCGTTGAAGAGTATTCCATTGAAGTTGAAGTTGAATGCATGCGCGTAAAACGTCGTCCCAGATTAACCTGTGCAGTCCGCACAGACTTATCAGGGGCTAGACTGGATTTTCGTAAAGAAGAGACTTCCTTGTAACGAAAAATCCCATAAAGGCGGTAAGTGTCGTCCCTGATTAGCCTGTGCACATGCTAATCTGGGGCGACACTTTACGCACATGCATTAAGCCCTGTTTTCCTATAAAGATGCTCGTTTAAACTCCTATATCGGTGGCGTAGCCATTGTTATATTAAAGCAGTGGCACTCAAGGCGGTTCAGGGAATGTGTGTTTTCACAGAACGACAGCAGACATGTAGCCACCTGAAATATCCGTGCATCATTTAACTTTTTAGCTCTGTGAAAATTGTATTTTAAATTCAGAATACAAGTGATTTATTTAGCGGGAAAAAATAAACGGCAATTTGTATCAGATATGAATGATACACGTAAACAAAGCATCATTTAGAAGCCAAAAATAAATAAATTATTGACCCTGTTTTGTTGTGATTTTTAAGTGCTAAAAGAAGGATGATAGGTTTATACTTTTTAACGGTGACTGTTAGAAGTTTTTAGGTGTAGATTATGACTTTGTCACTTTTTTTTATGTTTGAGCCATTATTAACATCACTGTTTAAACGTATTTACTCTCCAGTCAATTGCGTATTGGAAATGCACAGGCATATCTCTACAGCCGTGGTCAAAACCAACCGTCTCAGACATAGACCAGACACACGATTTTGAGTTCGCAAGACAAACGCATGCGTTTAATAAAACTTCGTGAAGTATTCGCACGAACGTCGTGAGGTCGACGAGCGGTCACGAGCGGTTGACGCACGTTTGTGTTGTTTGAACATGCAATTTCGTGAAAAAGATAATCGGCGTATATCGTGACTTTGAAATAAAGATATAAAATTTACGTTTGTTAATAAGTAAATGGAAAATAAAGGTTTAATTGGTGTTGTTGTTTTCCTTTGTTTGTCGCATATCCACCGCATAAAATGTGTGTTTTTTTTATGAAATTCTTGTATATTGAAGCCACACCTTGGTGTTCGTAGATAAAAAAAATATACTACGTGTGATCACATCATATGTATCCTAGAATGGTTTATCATGAATGTATTTCTTCGCTATCGAAATATATGATATGTTGATTTGTTATTAAGTTTTCTTTCCACACATTCAACTCATACTTTTAAAGCCGCGTCATGCGAACATGGGTCTTATGTCATATGCGGCCAGCGTAGATCAAGCCCAGCATGTGCAGTCTGATCAGGAGCTACGCTGTCCGCTATAAACGCCCCTTTTGTCTAAGTGTGTGTATTATCGATTTGATGTTCAAGAATGCCATATCTGGGGAAAACAAGGCTTAACCCTTTGCATGCTGGGAAATTTGTCGTCTGCTGAAATGTCGTCTGCTGAATTTCTAAAATATCATTTTCTTCACTTTTTTTTTCAAAGATTACCATCAGAATAGCAAACAGTTTGGATCCTGATGAGACGCCACGTTCTGTGGCGTCTCATCTGGATCCAAACTGTTTGCAAAGGCCTTCAAAATCCGGTTCCAGCACTAAAAGGGTTAAAGGGGCAAACAAAAAGCACGTGCGGTCAATCTGTATGGTCAAAGTGTAACACTAAGATGTAGAAGAAATGGCTTCGCTAAGTGTTCAAGTGGAAGAAGAGCATGAAGAAAAGAAAATTAGACAAGATGTAACTCTCGTTTTAGCTTTCCCAATAATGTGACAAATTTGGCATTTTGCCAAGCAGAGACCTTGCAATCCATGGGCGCATGATGATGGTCATCATCATCATCATCGTTGTTGTCGTCGTCATCATCATCATCATTATCATCATCATCATCATCATCATCATCATCATCATCATCATCATCATCATCATCATCATCATCATTCCCTTGACCCGTCTGGCCGTTGGGGGGATGAGGGACGGCGACACAGAGATCATCCGCCAGTCAGGTCTGTTGTAGGCTGCTGTGAGTAACTCATCCATGGAGAGGGACGTCTTTCACATTGTCCATCCACCTTTTCTTCTGAAGGCCTCGACGGCGACCTCCCTCTAGCGTGCCCTGGAGCACAGTCTTGCACAGAGAGTCTTGTCTGGTGATGTGTCCAAGCCAAGCCAGTTTTCGTCGTTTAACGGTCGCCAGGATGGGCTCTTGTGGGCCAACAAGTGTTGCTGCCATGTTCCGGAAGTACTTGCGGAGCAGTCTTCGGAGGCTCTTGTGTTCAAAGGCGTCCAGGTCTCACAGCCTTACAGACTACTAGGGACTTGTAGAGCCTGTGGTTTAAGGGGGAGCGGATGCAGCTGTTTGTCCATAACCTTCTCAGTCTGGTCATAGCTGCGGTCGCTATGGCAATTCTTACATGGACCTCAGAAGTACTGTTACCATCCTTGGACAGGGTTGCTCCCAAGTACTTGAAGCTGGTCACTTCTTCCATTTGAGCTCAACCTAAACCGTCTTTTTTTCACACTGGTGCCCATCAGTCATCGCTGAGTTAATCTTATTTTTGTACTGTGGCAACTAACCCATGAATGCCTAGCGTCTAGAAAAAAGGCCTTGGCAAACAGCGTAGACCCAGATGAGACGCCGCATGATGCGGCGTCTCATCAGGGTCTGCGCTGTTGGTTTAAAGAAATTTTTCTGTAAGAAATATTCTAAATATAGAAATAAATATACTAGACATCCCTAATTTTGGAAATATATTGATCCAATTTAGAAGGATGGGAGAGTCCACTAGGCATAAATGGGGACAACTAAAGTGTGTGATGTTTATGCTGGTATTGACGGGTTTGTTTTCGCAAGAATGGAAGCGAATTGATATTTTTTCCACTTTTTTACTTAACTTCAGAATACAATTAAATTTCAACGCATTGACAATGTGCGTCCACCGCAATATCCTTGTGGTGGCCTTAAGGTACCTGTTTCAGTCGTGCTTTCATTGCAAGTTAGTCGCACGATGCGGGGCAAGGGCTTCGCCCGTCGTCGTGGCGAGAAAAATCTAAGAACGTGCGTTTGACATATGTTCAACGCGCTATGTGCACGACCGACGCATCAACTTAATAATGCTAGTTGCGGTGGTTGCGAGGACCATGCGTTCGAGAAAAAGACGCACGGTCACTGTAGGTACGGACCATGTTTCTGACTAAAAATCTCGATAGCGGCGTTTTTAAACAAAATACTGTACAACTTTTCAAGGAGAAACACAGTGAATATATTTAAACAAAAAACATTTTAAAAGCAATTATTTTCACGCAAAAACTAGAATTGTTTAATTAACTTTTTACACAAAAACACAGTTAACATCTCTTCATAGAGAAACGCACTCCACTGCGCTAGTCTCTTCGCGGCGTACTTATGAGGACAGTTTTCCTCTTCCCAGCAGATCTACCCCTTCCTTCACTATTGCCATCAGCAACAGAAATGCCAATCAAGGGCGCCGCCTTGCCCGTTAATTCGTGTTCGTTGATCAGGGCACAAAACAGCGAGATCTTACCCTGAATATACGTGAGATGATCTTTTTCACGCTGTGTCAGTTCTTTTGTTCGCACGTGCTCCTTCAATTGGTCTTGTCTCTTCCGCAGGGACATCTTGGAGAATCTGACCTCTGCAGGCGGTCCTCCCCTGGGTTGGCACAGCTCCTCCAAGCGTTTGCGGCTGTAGCCTTGCTTTTGGGCTTTCGCTTTTCTTTGCATTATAAGAAGCTGAATTTCTTTTTCGAACGGCGCTTCATCATTTGCAGTGCCATTCGTGTCGTTCCTATCGAAAACCTCCTCAGCGACAGAATGTTCAGCTTCGTCAATGTTGTCATTGGTAATGCTTACAAATGTTTTCTCTCTTTTCACTGACGGTTCCGTTTCAATATCTGTTGGCGACCTACACTCATTTATTTCTTCGTTTTCAGTTTCCTTTGAACTTTCTATGACTGCTTGTACAGCGGCGTACCTGGGAAATATTGACGCGCGCCGCTTGTCCACCGGTAACTTACTTTTCCTTACGTCGGAAGTTTTCGGGACAAGGACGAAGCAAGGTCGACTCGTAGCTCGGTTTCGGCATGTTTTGCAGTGTGGATTGCACCACGGGCTCGAACAGTCCTTGATTCGTGGAATTTCCATAGTGTCGTGCAACACACCGTCGCCATAGTCAATATAGAAACTTTCGATTGATTGAGTTTCCTTAAAACTTACCCTGCCTCTTCCAGATTTCTGTCCACTCGATTTTCGGCTATGTATGTTTCTCTCTATGAACCCCAGGTTGCTTTCTGACAGGGCACTAGATTGTGACAGCATTCGGACTGAGTTTCGTGGTCGAAATGTCGATCGACTCGACCGCCTTTCCACTAGGTTATAAGTAGTTTCAATGACAACTTTCCCTTGCGTTTCTGGTCTATAGTTCACGTCTCCATCCTCGTTTTGTTCATTTGTTTCTCCAAAGACTTCGTCATTCGACAGATTGCGCGTTTGTTGATCAAAGGTATCTGTCTTGTCACGAATAAACCTAGTCTCTTCGAGTGTTGCTTCTTTTGTTAGCTGAAAAAGTGCGTTCGCTTTTGTATTTTGCATATTGGCCTTTACATGAGAATCATTGGCATTCACCTTCGAATCAGACCTGTCTTCCTCTATCATAACGGAATTTTGATATGGAGGCACGGCACTGGAAATCACATTTTCATTTATGACATAGCCGTCGATTTTGTGAATACCAGTTCTAGTATTTGGGTCTTGACCATTTTCTCGCCCAGGAGTCAGACCGCCGACCTGCTTCAAGATACTTTTTAGCTTCAAAGATTCCGGATCGGGGAAGGACGGCCGTTGGAGATTTAAAGCGTTGCTAAGCGCATTGAGGCCACGTTCATCGTTGCATAGAGACGTACGTTTCAAATCGACGCCCACGTATTTCTTAACAAGACGTAAACCGCTGGGCGGCAGATATATTTTCGGACCATGCTGTACCGATGACGTCGATTTAACCTTTTTATAAAATGAAAAGAATAATTTTATTTCTTTTACATTGGAATTGACTCAATTTTGTATGACTAAAGCTCTCCTCAAGTCTTTCTGACATTGATTGAAAAATTATATATTTGCTCATTACATATGGCAGTATTTAACTTGCTATAAACATTAAATATTTGATTGTATATTATTATAATTATTTATTTACTTTAAAAAAAAAAGGTTTTATGTTAGCCAATTCATCAAATCTTATAAAACCATACTCAGGCGGGCGGCACACTATCGTTAACTCACATTATCCAAGCTATGTCCGGTAGAGAGCCGGATCTCCTGCAGATCCTCGTACACGGACCGGATGTCCTGCTTCAGCGTCTCCCGGCGCCCGTAGAAGTCCCGGCTCATGGCGGATACCCGCTGAGTCAGTTTCGACTCAAACGCTTGGTTTTTCTTCATTGCAAACAGCTCGTTCATGGACCGAATCCCTTTGCTGTTCCGAGCGTTTGCAGGCATTTTTTATATTATATTATCAAGCGCACATTGTTTTCAATTATTGATGCTGTATAATCCAATGAATATAATTGTATATGAGGGACTGCTGTTGAACTTTTGCCGTACAGTCTTGAAAGAATGCAAAATGTTCTAAGTTTTAAAATGATATAATACCTTTTAAGCTCGAGTTAGCTTCCAAATTTACTAAACATGTACACATTTTATGATCATATTTTTTTTATCGTTACTTATCTTAAACTGTTTTATACTTCACATCGTATCGCATGGTTTCCACTTTCATGCAACTACTTATGTGCAATAAAGGTCCTGCGTACCAATGGTTATAGTATATATGACTTTTTTCCACGTCCAGTTCGACCGCTGAATTTATTTGATACAAATAAACAGTTAAAGAATACATTATGTTTACATAATATTTTCAATTAGTAGCTATAAAGGTTAGTTTGTATGTTTATTCTTTTGTAACAAGTTTGTTTGATTTTAAATATTTGGTCGCCTAAAGAAGTTCACATGGATACAGGAAGTGCAAGCCTGAGTGACTGCCTACGTACCGGACTTTTGAATAAGCAAATACTGGCACTCTGGAGCCGGTTTCAATGAGCTCCCGTAATAAAACTATCGCTATTAAACCCTCTTGCGATTCTTACAACTCAATCGGCCTAGATTAGAGTGTACAGTCCACACAGGCTAATCAGAATCGACACTTTCCGCATTAACTGGATTTTCGGTTAAAAGAGACTTACTTTAAACGAAAAAATCCATAAAAGCTAACAATGAGTCCGTTTTGTCCAAATGAGTTTATAGGATCATGTCAACAATTTGGCCACAATTACAATTTTAAAAATAATGTTCTAAACAGAATGTATACCTTATATTAAAACAAGCGAAATAGCACTTGTGACTTAAGAAAACTTCGTATAAC
>VMBQ01005172.1:0-34773 GCA_007657795.1 Dreissena rostriformis
GAGCTAGCCCAACAGCAAGGCTGTTGGAAGTGACCTTATTTTTACTACAAAAATATCTGGTAGAACACAGTGGTAGCATAGTGCTCCAGTAGGGGTTACCAGGACAATACACATGAAAGTAAACTTATCTGATTAAAACTTAATCAACAATGAGGTTTAATGAATACTGTGTCGGTTAAATATTTAAATTGTGGTTAAACGTTTAGTATTTTAACATCAACAACAAGTGATGTGAGTAAATACAAAAGGCGTTTATGGCAACAGCAAATAAAGGGTAAATATTGCCAACGTCAACTGGTTTTGGACTTAAATTTGTGGCAAAATTGATAATTATTATATGAAAACATACTTTATAATTACAAAACACTCTTCATTAGCACTTGTACCACTTAATAATCTTTAAAATACGCTTTATTTTGGTTTATTCGAGTAACAACTTGATAACGGAAGTATGATTTGCACATGCGCACTGTGTAATTTCACAAAATATTAAACCATACTGTAAACGGTTAAGATTTTTACTAATGGTGAGTTTACACTAAATCCAATACCGATACGGCCACATTCTTGCTGCCTTTTCTTCATTTCAGATTGTGCTTGGCTAGTTTCAATTTAAAGATGAAAATGTCTTCTTTCGGAAAAATGCCATCCAACTTCTAAGAGAGAGAGATATTATCTATACTGTAGAGAGATAAAGTGCAAACAGGATGCACAGAAGTTGCAAAATGACCTGGAGGCCGCGGGTAGATGGGAGCAGGATTCGCTCATGTTGTTTTACCCCGATAAATGTAATGTATTAAGCATCACCCGTCAAGCTAAACCTTCTCACTTCCAATACCAGCTACATAACCATACCTTAGAAAGTGTAAAATCATCAAAATACCTAGGAGTAACTATCCAAGACAACTTAAAGTGGGATCAACATATAAATTCTATCACCAGTAAATCAAATCAATCACTAGGATTCCTTCGCAGAAATCTCAAGATAAATAACCCTAAAGTTAAGGAACAGGCATATAAAGTAATAGTTAGACCAAAACTTGAATATTCTTCTACAGTCCGGGACCCCCATAATAGTTACCAAATTAACCTAATTGAGAAGGTGCAAAAAAGAGCAGCTCGTTTTGTCACAAACTATTATCGTACAGGACCAAACTCAAAATCAGTCACAGAAATGATCAATAAACTAAATTGGCCGTCACTTCAAGATAGAAGAGCAAGAGCAAGATTTATACTTTTCTATAAAATTGTGAACAACGTTGTAGCCATTCCATCAGCAACAATTAGAAACCTCTTAATCCCTAAATCTTCTTATATGAGCTTTAGGAACTCACACAACCACAAATACAGACATATAGGTGTATTATATGACCCATACAAGTTCTCCTTTTACCCTAGAACCATCCGTCAATGGGACATGTTGCCTATCACCGCCTGTATAGCAAGCACAGTTGACATCTTCAAAACAGTTGTCACTTTGCCTGTTGTGCTGCGGTTATTTCTCGGCAAGCCTAAACAGCAACCAGTGTACATAGTTTTATCTCTGGCACAATTTTGCTTCTAACACAAACCTGTATATAAAAAACTTTATCTGGCACTATTTTGGCTTCTGATCCAAGCTTGTATCATACACAAAATTTTCACCCAGCGCCAGTACATAATCATCAGTTAGGTTTATCCTAGTATGGTGGAGTACTGTTATCACGAAGAAGAAGAAGAAGAGAGCTTAACAATTGAAATGTTTTAATTAAAAACACATATTATAGTGCAATCCTTTCAACCACAACTAATTAAGTAGATACTTTGGAATCGTAGACCAAAGTTTGTTTCACAAAGGCATTATACATTATTTATTGTTCATTGCTTTTGATGTTTTTTGGAAACTTCGACATTACTCGTATTCGAGGCTTGAAGTTTATTGATAGAATTAGAAGTGCTTCCGTTTTCTTCAAGTCATCCGATTAAATAATGATTGGACACTTCAATTATTCATGCCTTAGACACGTTATGCGTTTAATACCTCGAGACACAGTAAGTGAGCCGCGTGCGACTGTGGGTATTATGCCATATGCGAACAGCGTAGCTCCAGACCAGCCAGTGCATGTGTGACTTAAAGGGACTTGTTCACAGATCTTGGCATGTTTTGAAGTTTGCCATTAAATGCTTTTAATTGATAAATATAAACATCAGAACTAAAGAGCTCCAATATAAAAACAAGAATAAAAAGAAGGAAAAAAAAGTAAACAAACGTTAACCACACCAGGGCTCGAACCACTGACACATGGAGTAAAAGCCAAGCGCCGAAACCACTCAGCCATCCGTCTTGAAGTGTGTGTGTGTGTGTGTGTGTATTTCAAAGTTTATTTTCAGGTCGTCGTTGAGTCTTTACGAATACATTATGTGCAGACCTGACCATCCGTCTTTACATGGGTTGCCATTTATTTTATACTTTGTATAACCATCCACGTGTTGTTACAAAATATAACATTTACACAAGAAATCGAATTTTTTTAATCGTTTCGCGTCTGAGACGCTTTATAATTTTATCGATTTCTAACGATGATTTTTCGTAAACGAAAGTGTATTTTCAGTATAAGTCTGCGTCATTAGTGCTATTTCGCACACTATTGTACATAATTCATTTATTTCATGAATCTGTGACAAAAAGTTGAAACATTCTCATTTGCTAAAAAATAAATTATTTTACAATCAGATGTTAAAATATTACAGTAAAATTTGAAGTCCGAACACCACATACGCGTATTTGCATGAATGATTCTTAAAACAATGAATAATGGAAACATAAAATATCTACATCTGGTTTTCTTGAGAACACCAAGTATTCAGGTCGTACATGCACTAAAGAATTTAAATATACATGTATCACGATAAAATACAGACAATGTGTCCCTTTTTTATCATGATATTATTAACTAAATTATTAGTTGTATGTGTGTGTATATGTGTGTGTATGTATGTGTGTGTATGCGTGCCTGCGTGCGAGTGTGTGCATATGGAAAATTGTAATCAACAAGAAATTAATATTCTTAAATACTTTCTGTAANTACTACTACTTCTACTACTACTACTACTACTACTATACTACTACTATATTGCATTAGCTTACAACGCTCAAGTCTGGTCGATTTGCAAATTCTAGTACATGTAGTTTGTTTTCCAATACCTTTTTGAAAGACAGCATCTGGAGCGAGTGTTCGTTAGCAGTTAAAATGCGAAAACAGTCGGTTGGAGTGTACGGCTTGTGAAAGTAACTGCTCGGCAAATGTGTGCTGGTAACTTAAATAAGTAGTTCGACTTTTGAAATTAAGCATACTACTTAATTAAATAACACTTTTGTAACTTACAAGTTGTGAATAATGGCAGTTGCCGCGAAGCTGTACATGTATTCATATCATCTAACACAATTGGACTGTGTTTTTGTGAGGAATTGGTCATTATACAATATACATTTGGTGCGCCTGTCAAGTATTTAAGATACATATTCTAGCTCAAGGATTAACATTCTATTTAAATATATATGCTCATGCATAGTTGGGAAACAATAATGAATGACATCTAGATAAAACAATCCACAAAATAATTATGGATTCATACGAATATATTAATTTGGACAACACTTCTGTGGAAATGCCGGAAGTTGAAAGTGGAAATACAAATTTTACAATTAACAATGCCACTGCCAGGAATATACCATCACCCCCAATTTACATTGTAGTTGGGTCCACTATATTGTATAGCATCATATTTCTCATTGGAATCGTTGGTAACATTCTGGTTGTCGTGGTGATCGCATGCAACCGGCGGATGAAGACCACGGTGAACATGTACCTTATCAATCTCTGCATTGCCGACATGTTGGTCATCTTGGTGTGCATGCCGACCGCACTGGTGGACATTTTTACGAAGGAAGTCTGGTACTTCGGTGAAACTATGTGTAAGTATGTTTGTTTTATAAGATAGTATAAATTAGCAATGTTATTATTCGCCACATTATACTCAGAAGGCGGTTGTGTGCCTCTCGGCATATGGGTGTCTTTTTTATTTGAAGAAACGGTAAGACGAGTGTTAAGGATACTGGGAAGATATGTTTCTCTCGATGTATATTTTATAATCTGGCTTTCATGCTATATGTTGTCTTTAAATTACCGTTGTGGTGTGTTATGTTTATTTGAACACACCATAACCTAGTCTGTGTTATGAATGATACATTTGAGCTGATGATTTTGCTGACGGAACAAATAAAAAAAAAACAACAGTTAAACTGAGTTTTAAATTTATGTTCATCTTAACGGATAACACAACCCACCAAAAACACGCAAACATGATGTTTATGGAGTAAACATACACGGCATTATTACCAAGAGTACAGTAAGGTATAAACTAGTATTTAATTAGCACTAATCGCTTTCGAACATAAACACAATTTAATATTTTTTCTTACAACCATTTCAGTGTTAATGTTCGTCCAATAACTATTGTAATTTTAGCGTGAATAAAAAAATAAACCGGGGAGATTGGTTCTCATTTTGTCAAGACACTGATTTGTGAATGTAAATTAAATAACACTATTATGAATGTTACGTTAAAAACGTGATGCAGACTAAATAAAACATCACAATATAAGTATTGCAATTATACAAATCCATGTATATCAATTACCCATGAAGCGATTCACATTTGATAAAAAATAAAAACCTGAGAATCAATGCTGCTTGTTCGTCTCACTTTGAACGAAAACAGCAGCTGTCAGATATAAACCAACTCCCTTACGTCTCGGTATGATTGTAACTATATGTAAGCACATATATCTTTACGGAATCATTGAAATATAAACCCACCAAATAATGCCTTTTAAATTATTTACTTATGAATATATATGAATATATATGAATGCATGCTATATTGATTTGAATAGTTATTGTTTGTGTATTCATTATATTTAAGGCAAATTCGTTCCTTTTCTGGAGAATGCAATTGCTCAAGCTTCTGTGATGACCATAACGGCTATTACCGTGGAACGATACCGTGTTATTCGGTACCCTTTGAAGGTTGGTGTCTTTTCGAATGTCAAATGCTTTTATTCAGATTACAAATACATACGCGAGAAATGCTCATTATATCGGATTCAAAATCTTCCAAACGTATTCACACGTTTTACATTGGTCGACATTTTAGAAAAAAAATGAGGTAAGAAAGGAACTAGAGAGGTATTTTTTTGAATCGCATATTATCAAATCATGTTTCTAACAAATAAAACAATCACTCGTAGACTAATACGGTGGCGCTTATCTATACGATCATCTGACTACTAATTAGATCCAGTGTCACAAGCTGTGCAATACAAGTCGTTTGTAAAATTATCAGACTAATATTCAGTTTCAAAATACCTACCAATTAAAACATTGGCAATGTTTTCGACCCATGATAACTTATCGATGAGATAATTGTTAAACAATGAGTTAATACCTCCGTTGTTCGTTACTTAAAGGCATATGCATTTTTATATTTGAATCTAAGGTCCAAGAATTATTCTTGCACTTGATAAATTGTTCTGTTGTTTTGTACTTTCAGAGTGTCAACTTTGAAATCAAATACGTCTGCTGGCGGCTCATCGCTATTTGGATCTTATCCTTTGCATCTTGCATTCCTTGGCTGTACATAGCAACGTTCAGGAAGTCGAAATTCAAAGACGGCACACTAATTGATGTAATATAGTAAATATTTTGATTGTATGATTTAAACTTGTAATTTAACGTTTTATCTGCTTGTCCATACTGACGACCACCTGATGTTCTTATACTTCAAAATCACTATGCGAGATGATATTTCACTAACAAGCGCACGTGGTGTAGTATTAGACAATAATTATCTCTTTATCCTTTTGTTCTTCTGCGTAAACACATATTTTGTACTTGTCCTGCGACCGCTACATATGTTTAAGGATTTAAATTTACAAATATAAATGTCACAAAATGCCCTTTTTTAACCTAGTCTTTATCAATAAAAAATATTGCAATTAGTTCAGGTATTTACATTCAAAATATTAAAGTATGTATGCTTTTGAATTTCATCAACTATGATAAATGAAGAATACAAAAGCTATTACGGTAACATGTTCTATGCGCTGTCGTTCTGAAGTTATTCTAACTCTAACAAATAACACATCCATGATACGACTGTTGAATGTGTGTTTTTTGTACTTAATTAAAGCGTTCTAAATATTCGTATATTGAAACGATTAAAAGTTTTTTCGTTTTACTTCAGGTCTGCAGGATGCCGATTGTGAACACGTGGAGTCGACTATATGTGACGTCATTAACAACAGTGTTCTTTCTTATACCAGCTCTTATTCTCTTCGTTATGAACAGTCACGTGTTCCTTGTCATGCGTCATACACGTCATCATTTAGTGACCTCATTCAACATACGGGAATACGCAAAAAGACAGCGTAAAGTTAAACACAACCTCGTATGTTTAGTGGGGATATTTTTCATATGTCATCTACCTTTTCGAGTCGTTGGATTGTGGCTGATATATGAGAACAAACTGGCTATAGCAGAGATAGGTCTAGAGAATATGCTACTGTTGATATATTCAGCAAGAATATGCTTTTATTTCAACCATGCGCTTAACCCTCTGATTTATAATTTTGTATCCACCAAATTCAGATACGCCTTGCGTGAAGTTAATCGGCAAGGTTGTTCTACTCTTATGTTTATCAAGGCAAAAGACACAACACGTTCTAATAAATTAACTGCTCGGACGTTTTCATCTAGATCCCATAGGGCAACATCACAGTTATGAATGTTACCCCAAGTATATGCATTTAATAACTGTGTATGTTGCGGCCTAAACATATTAAACATGCATTTTTCAATTCAAGTAGATTCAAGTCGATATGAAATTTGCGATAACACATTTGTAATTAACGTAAATCTGCACCATTTCTGTATACGTTCAGATGTCTGTTTATATAGGAATATCGTATTCGTATTAATAAGCTCAACAAATCCAATTTCGATACTGTAATGTCTAATGGTGTTGTATTAAGGACAGATAGGCATACTGCAGTCTTATACGACATTTATATTCAAGATGAATAAAGCATCATTGTAATCGTATAAGCAGATAGGTGACATATATAGTACGTTCTTGAATGGTGTTTTGATTTTTGATTATTAAGTATTATATAAATACGACCTATACGGCAATATAAAGAGTATAATGTATGTACTCAAGATTTAATTTAAAGGTATTATATCAAGCTAATGACGCTTTTGTATACGTCTTATAAAATACGAAAACGGCCTAATATGAGTATTTATCAGGACAGTTGGCTTTTTAATGTTTGAAGGAGCCCCATAAGTCTAAGAACAAACGCTTAAGGTATTTTTGTTTTTGTTACACATAAATTAGATTCAACAAAACAAACATTTTGATAGCGAGATGTATAAAATAGAAGACACAAATAGCAACACGAACGGCACACGACAATACTATTAAATGCGACAATGAAGTTATTTATATAAGGCACGTTTAAACATACGAGTCTTATTGTATGATGCACATACTATTATCAAAATCACTTTTTGTCGTGAAATTAATCCAGTTTATTGTATTGACATTCGGAGTAATTCCATCTTGTGTTTTCAACAATCCGTTTTAAATTACGCCCTTTGTGTTTTATTCTGTATTGTGAATACATGTTTCATTATTTGTGTGCTTTTTTCATATATGTGAGCATGAAATAAAGTATGCGGACTGAACGACTAAATATTCAATTCACAATACGCATATATCGCATTGGAAACGTTAATGCGTTCATTTAAAAAATTCAATCAAATAGCACTAATTGTTTTCAAATTCGGACTTATATATTATTGTGTAAAAAAACTCCATTCTTGGAGAATAGTTGTTCTTTTGTATTATGCATTGTGAATACATGTGTAATTATTTGCTATGTTGTGTTTTTATAGCATGAAGAGAAGTGTGCAATAAAATCGACTATAAATTAACTTCGCAATATGCATGTATCGCAATATAAACAGTATTAAGCATCGTAAACCAAAGCTTGGCCTTAAGCTTTCCATGTGCTTAGACATAACTTAATGAATATGAATTCAACAATAATATCTTACGAGGAACCGTATTAGCAATAAACATATATACCATAGGTGAAGTTACCACGAATTTTGTTAACTGTAAAATGCATATAAATGATAATTTTAGGCTAAATATCATGATATACTTGAAATTATCATTGTTGAGTAAATAACATACGCTACCCATACACTGTTTTAAAATATCCCTTTTTGGTAGAATTAATAATATAACCGTCAATTTAAGTAAAACTGTACTATCCCCGATTTACTTCAAGTATGATTTCCAAAGAAATGTACATGATATTGTGAGTTGCTACACGGATTATAAAGCAATGATACCTCGTGATTATGCCTAAGATAAACGTGTATAATAGTGTATAGAAACTTGTTATTGTCGACATATTATTTGCAATTAGTGTTCACATTGTTTAAAAAACCCTTAGATATTAAGTGTGCGACATTCCTTTATATAGAGCCACACTAACTTTTTAAATATACCGACAAAGTTCTGTAATTGAGCTATTTCACCAGTGCAAAAACAGTCATGAAATCCATACACATCCGGGAAAAAAGTGTTTAAGATCACGTAAGCATTGGATAATTAAGCAACAACGCACACGCTCTTAATTATAAATGAAATATGACGCCATTACAAGAATGTTCTGAAATCCATACCATGGCATGGAGGTTTACTTTTATCAAAACACGTTAATACAAATAATTAAAAACTACGGACAAAACTTTGTATTTAATATATCAAATGCCGTATATAGTATACGCAGTTTGAACTTTTGCTTCGATTATTATCCAAACATTGTGCATTATTTATATTATTTAACGGTGTTATTAGACGCACTATGCACCAGGAGCAGTATTAGTTTGCAACTGGTACAGTACTCAGATTAACTTGAACTGGGACAGTTTTAAATCGTTCATAGATTCGTTAATGAAACAAAACTTACTGGAAAACATCTAATACGCAACACCACGTGATGTATTGAATATCATTTAGCTTATATCACAAAACAATTATAATTGGGGAGTAAGGATCTGTACGTTCATTGCGTATTGTTTAATAAAATGACGAGATATATAATATATGTACAATGATTTATGGTTTTTACACAATGAAACGAAATAAGCGCTGCAAACTATTTAAATTTGCATGTATAAAACATATACATAATAGTATATGTATAATATCCATACTAATTTAATATTGTATTAATATATATACTAGTTACTTGAAATAACTTACACCAAATAATAACCGTATTTTTGTTTTGCTTAATAGGTTAATACACATGTATTATTTTATTATATATAGTATATAATGGAGAATAAGTCTGGATATTATGTCTGATTGAGATGTATAATATTCAAACTTTGTGTGATGATAATCAATGTTTAATCACAGATAAACAATATACTCCAGGAGCGTTTTTTATATACGACCATCACAACACGCATAGGGACATAGATTTCCTATTCAATTAGCATATAAATTTCCTAATAAAATTAAGACATATTTAACTGGATTCCACTTGTAGACGAGCAATACATTGGCTATTATACTCGTTCCATAGTGTTTACATAGGATATATTTCTAATCGCCTCTCAATAGCACAAAACCAACCTACTCCAGGAGCATATCGGATACATACAAATATTGATTTACTGATGCAAAGCCTACATTCGGAAAACGTAGTTTTCTCAAGTATATCACTATTTAATCATGTTGGCTAGCGGCAGGTCTTATATCAAGATCCAACATAATTTCTTCCGCCTTCGCCAAAAATGTTTAACCCGTAGTTCCACCGCGGATATAAATGACTGTTTCGAAACATGTCAACATATCACCAGCATTACGTTAAGCATGAATGCATTTTTTTCAGTTCTAGATTTATATATTACGACGTAAGAATGAGCAGAAACATGTACACTGTTGCGCATTAAGTAACATTTTGTATTACGAGAGGAAATTGTTGTTCGGGTTTGTCTTCAGCGGTATTACTTTTATATATTATACGTAAGAGTCCATGTCGGTTAATCCGACATGGTAACATGTTGAAGTAATGTGTTAACGCAGTGCACACTAGTATTTTTTTACAAAGGACAACAACTGATTTCCACGTTTCTCTCCAAAATTAATTTTGCATATTGTTAATTAAATTTTCAGGATAGTAATTGCCACAGTTGTATATTTTTTTAATCCATAATTCTTTTAACAATATTTATCCATTTTTCATTCACAGTGACCATTCTACGGATCCACGCGCACTTAAGAGAACTAACACAGTTTTATATAGCTCTGGGAACCTCGATATTGTCTGTTGGTGTCATCTGAAAGGCAATCATTAACTCTATGTTTTGTGCTCTTTTTGTAGGTAACATTAAGTCAGCTTAATAGTTCGAACGTATTATTTTATCTTGTCATGACCGATCCTTGACATTACCGTAAGTTATTTAGCTATACCAGCCTTCTTCCTTAATATGAGATGTCTTGTAAACATGTTCGTTTACGACCAACAGTCGCTGATTTACATGAGAAGGTATGGTTCAAAGCGTCTGAACTTGCAATGGTGAGCACACTAAATGAATGATTGTGACAAGCCCATAGTAATGCGATGTTCAATGAATTATTTCTTATTTTTAAAGATAAAAGCGAATCAAAACGCGTGCTTTGTGTGTTACTGACAAGGACGTGATTGTGTGCATATGTTGATTGGTGTGAGTCTTAACCTCTACAAGTATGCGACTGGAGCGCTTTCTTAACACAACTGTAAACAATGTTTACCATGTACAATTGCATAACTAGATAATCTTTTATGTCCTTTCTAAATCAAAAATGGATTCGTGTGCTGAGTATTGAATACATAGACTTAATTTCATGGCTCAACATTTTGGTATTTTGTTGCTCTCGTGAGAAGTAAACCATTGAGCGATAAAGATAGCACAATATATACAATATTGCTTGATGTTTTAAACTTATTTTTTTAGAATCTTGTACCAAGATTGACCGTTCACTTCAACACAATGCGATTAATACGGGTTGATAGTGTATTTCATAAACAGCATGTTATTTTATCAATTTTTGATAACCAAACATATTTGCTGTTTTTTTCTCTTAATACTTCTACTCTTCCGAAAAGTTTCGAGCAGCCATTTCTTTATTTAAACAATAAATTAAAATGAACTAACTAGTAAATGTAGGTTGGATATCAAACATAGTTATGCACAATATGTTATCAAGATTGTTGTTATAAACACTTACCCAGTTCTTTGTTTGCTGTGTGTAAAGAAACGCTGAGTTTTGTGAATGACTTTCTCCATCAAGTCCAGGGCCCTTCGTCTATACTAGGGCCCCTAATCGCCGGATATAACAATTGCCTGCAGGAGCGTGAACACGCATTGTTGAACTTGGCTAATAACAATCGAAACCATCGCCGGTATGTATATTCAGATAGTCCCTAATCGTTTGCCGAGGTTCAAGATCGCCGGATAAACCGTTGGCCTGCAAGAGCGAGACAACATGTTTTCGCACTTACAATAATACATGAGGAAAACACGCACTTATGAGTACAAATTTGTTTAATTGAAAACCAAATATTGAGTCATCTCGATGAAACTCTCAACTCTGCTAGAGGCAAAACGATCTCTGCTTTAGATATAGCCTCGGTTGTATGATGACGTGAAGAAATCGGTTTGAATCCTAATTCATATTTTGTCGTAACTGTTTCGTATATGAACTGAATGAGATATCTTAAACATGTATTGTATTCAGCTATCAGATAGTCGCGAAAAAGGTTAGTGTCAGATAAATATTCAAGATCTTTTTTAGAGATAAAAACATTAAAAATAAAAAAATAAAAAAACATTCGCCGATAGCAACAATTGTAGTGTGTGTATAGATCAACGTATTGTTTGTTGACAACATTCGAAGAACACAAGTTGTTCGGTTTGTTTAACAAACAATTTGAAAACGATTGTCGCCCATGCACGTCAGCAAAACACAACTGCGCGAGTTAAGTCATGTTTTCAATTGTTTGTCAAATACAGCGATACAAACACTGATGCGGAAATTGTCTTTTTTATTCGCAGTTATGCGTTAAATACACTACGATATTGAACATCTCATTCGCATTCTAGTTTAAGGTCGCTATGGCGTATTTTTATCAGACTAAATCAATGCAATAACGCTATATATAACAGCTGTAACATTGCAGTCTTGAACAGTATGCGAAGGATGTATACTGACAAGAGATACATACACGGTTTTAACTGGCTTATTTTACACACACGTTCATTATGTGTACTCTGTATTACATTTATGCTTCNGTCCTATGTCCTTAATTTTATATTAAAATTAACATTAAACTGGGTCGGTAATATAAACTACCATGTGCTAGGGTAAACATGTAAATATTCATATTAATTATGAAAATATATTCCAGGTGTTGACACAGTGTTTCCTCTCCTTATGCGGGTTAATTACGTTGTGCGAAAAGTAACCCTGCAAAACAAATCAACGACTACAATGGTTATACCAAACAAATCCTAAGCACATACTAAATGAATGGTTTGAATCATATATCTAGTTTAAGTAAATACTTTATTGGTATCATATTGTTGTTGTTATTGTTTTTTCATTTCAGTATTTCCAACTACATGTTTTTGAGTAAACTTCACAAAATAATCTACGTCATTGACTAAATCAGAATAATCTAATTGTAGCGCTTAATGAAAATAATGTGAACTCAATAAGTGTTATCTAATTGTAGCGCCACAGGGACATAATGTATTTAATTATTGATGAAATTGCAAATTAAGGAAATGATACTCATTTAACAACAAGTGTGATATATTGGCAGGCGCAAAGATTATGTTCCGGTTTTCAATAATATATGAGTAGTGCGTGCACCAGTACTGGTATAAAAGCAACATTTTACGAAATATCGTATATAATCAACGGCTAATTATTAAATCAATTTCGTTAAGATATGTGTTTTCCATTGCTTGTATGGATTTCATTAGAAAAAGATAAATTGTCGATCACGTGAAAGAGCGATTGGCGACCAATAATAAATCCAATTTTACAATATTGATCTCAACTTTTATCATAACACATTCCCTTCAGGTAAGGATGTTGTAGGTAAAAACTAGTATTATCAAAATACTGCTGCTATTTTACATTATCAAAGTAAAGAATGCGGGACATGTTACTAATGTTGATATTTGTAACAGAATAACAGTGTGTAAGTAGTTTATATATATATGGTTGTGACCCTAATGTTGTAAAATTGCTTTTTTTTTCAATATATTTTATTAATTGGGCTGTCTATGTTGGAGAGAGGGCAGTTCTTGTTGAAACATCTGGACATATCGTTTACTGAATGTTATGGTTGGTCAATAGCCATTATTGAGGTTAACGGTATTGTTTGTATCATTAATTAACAAAACAATTCATTGTTTGGGGCAAATGTATTGCATTTGGTACACCAAAGTCCAAATTAACCTTTACAATACGATATCAACTACATAACAGCGAATTATCTAAATGTTTTAATTCCACGCATTTGGTGTGTATTTGATAAGGCGCATAACGGGTTTATATCAAAAGTCAAGTGTAAATCCTTGTTAGGTATATACGTAAATAGAGGTTCGATTCTGAATTAAAGACCATATTAAACGCGATAAAAGTCAGCTTCGTGTAGGCGATTTGTATAATAAGTCGTATAGAAGAAATTGAATCATGAATGTCAAACGGTGAAGCAGACGTGTAATTAGCGAACAGAATGCTATTGAAATATAAAGCCACTGAACTGAAATGGAAATTAGAACATCCGGCTTATGACAATACAATTACCAACCATTAATTAAGCTATATCAGAGATTGATTTATTTAATTCCTATTGAACTTAAAGTTTCCCATTATACATTACAAACACACAATCCGAAATACGTTTTGGATTCGTTCGATGCTTTTTAAAATAAATATTTTAGTTTAATTTTACTATTAAAAAAACAACGTTCGAATTATTGTCACTAAAATCCAAAGTGTCTAGCTTAAAGCGATGTGTTTCGTCACATAAATTACGTCACACGAGATACGTCATAAATTTCGTAATCAGTTAAATGAAAATAAAAGTATCGATACAGAAAGCTGGTTCGGTAATAAATTAAGTAATAATTGAAGGAACAAAATAAAATGATATGTAGTATAAATGACTCCTATGTCAGAGGCAACATGTACCGTGGTTAAATAGTGTAGTTAACGGAGATTAAGTATTAAAGACGTTAATACCATCGTTGCTTAAGGGCCAGAATTGATAATCGGCTCTTGAGTGAATAATCGCCCTCAGGCATACGGCCTTCGGGGCGAATATTCACTCTGCGGGTCGATTATCACGTCTGGCCCTCAAGCAACGAGGTAATAACCTCTTGATATTGCATTAACCTAGCAAAACAGTACATGTATGTACATGCAAATTATGCGATGCTGTCCGGCAATAATGCGCACTTAAAATGCAATAGGCTGATCTAAATCACAGTTATTTCAGCTTCAATGAGCAGATTAATAAATGTGTGTGACATTTAGAAACACACTAGTAATTCAAACATATCATAAGTATGTTTCCGATTCGACAACGAACATGCGTATGTCGCATTTTAACAAATCAACTGTCTGGTAATATTGCGCACATTTGAAAATGACGTTATTAGATTCAATATTGAAATATGTGATGTTCAAATCTTTTTCATAAAAGAAGCTTAAACATATGTACTATTACAATATTCAAGTTAATATAATTTACATCTCTGAGTTGTAACATGTTGTTTAGTTAACACTCCGCTTAAAAGATGATGTAATAAGTGTATGTCATAGTTTTATTGTACAGCTGGTGTTTCTTTTATGCGTTTTAAATAGGTTATCGTTGATATATAGGATTTATATTTTTAACAGCATACACCTTGGAACAAGTGCTATAATTAACTGACAAGTTTATTGTTGACTCAAGTGAATTGGACTGTGTGCTGATTATCTTTTTTTGTATTGAAGAGCTATTAACAAGCTGTATACAATTTCCATTATTACCATGCATATGCATTCTCATGACTCTACAATATAATTGCTTTTGTGTAATATACTTTTATATCAAAACTATGAACAAGTAAGCAATACGACTACCCATGTAATATACAATTTATTTGAGTATACGTATCTAATAGCGAAGCTGAACTAAACCGACAATATACCAATCACCATGAAGCAATCATAGACGCACATTGATATTCCAGCTGTGTTCAATCACTGTCAAGTAACGCAGCTTTAAGACAAGTTTAATCATAAGTGTTCTGTCTTCCTTTAAATTACAACGATAATGTGATTGACACGACTTCGGCTGATGAGCTTTTTTTTAAATAATCAGCAGCTTCAATGACGAATATAATACGTACTGGTTAAGCGAAAGAAATGCATACTTGACAACATTGAAATGAGTGTTGGTAAAACAGCATGTCTTATGTGTTGCACTAACTTGTTTTCAAGCATGTTAACAAGAAATAGTGGCATCCTTATTATTTTCAAATAAGGCTATTATTAGTACCCAAGTAAAACGATGACATTGAGATTAACGTACGCAGTCATGCGGATGTGTGTTGTAATATGACCGCTCTGTTTTTTTATTTAAAGATATGCGACGCGTATGCAACACCTCAGTTGGTCGCACAAATAATTATAAACGATGGTCTCGTGCGCAACATTAATACCGACAATTTAAGGTTCAGTTATCGCAATATTAATACATCAGACAAAAAACTTTCGATATAAAGTACATCTTTCTCCATCTTCCGAGTGGTAGGAATGTATAATAATTAAACAGTTGGTTGCTTTTAAGATTATTTCGAGAAAAGTCTAATTGATAGATCATCCGTCGGAATGTGCATGTCTGGTTGAGACTAATTATAAATACTGCAAGAAACTTGTAAACGACAACCGATAAATACAAAGCGCGTGTGTAGGTCCACAGTATGCAATTATTGTTTTATATATGGTCTTGTCAATAATACTTGACTACATTTATGATTGGTTGTATACTAACATTTGAGCCATCGCCCATCGCTTAGTAAGTCAGACGGTCAAATAATCAGTCTCTCCTTTACACTGTCGTGTCCGCTCCATATTTCTTTTATTTTTCATGAAACATGCCTTTAAATGTAGGCATTAAGACGATGTGCAGAATGCATATGTCAGTAATGCCGACTCAAGGTCGAATGTTTTAACATTATTTCGTGTGCAAAAATATCTCCTGTGCCCGTTGAATGATTTTGTTTAATTATGCCACACATTTAAAGCCATTGAGACAATGTTTTAAGATGTCAATCATTCCGATGCAAGGTCAATTTTAAAGGTTAAATGTGTCAAATTGTATTTGCAGTTCTCTTTATATCTTCGTTACCAATTTTTTTTTTATGCTAAAATGTTTAAGTCTTTGAGGCAATTCGCAGAAGGCATGAGTTAGTCACGCCTGCTAAGTGTGAGCTTCTCCGTTAGTGTCCGTATATTGTTTGACCTTTCATTGCTTTCCGTTAAATGTGCCTAACATATTGCAGTTATTATGACTAAAACAAAAAAGGCTGACTAATTAAAGCCTGCTTTTGGTTAAGGACATAATTTAGAGTTATCAAACGTTTTGCCCCTATTTTGATGTCCGCGTCATATCTCATATATCTTTTGAAAGATTTTTACGACCGATATTTGGCCACATTTTAAAGGTTAATTAGACAATGTTCAAAAAGCACGAGCAAGTCATCCGGTTCTATTTAGGTCAAACGTTTGAACCTTTATATTTGTATCCGCTCAATATCGTCTATAAACATTGAGGGGTTTTCATGTAACCTGGCTCTAGTATGTAAATCATTCAGACGCTATGAAGAACGCATGAATGCGTCAAATCGGTTTAGGTAGAGTAAAATAAAATAGTTAAGCATTAATTGTGTGTGTATATTTTTTACGTCTTTATATCCATTTAATGATTTAAATATAAACAATAATGTCATTCAGGAGATGTAAAACATACTGCTTAACATCAAGGTCACCTCATCTAGGTCAATAAATTATCGATTGGGTATACAGCTGTCTGTTGGACCGCCTTGTCGTTTATTTAAATGTATGTAGGAGACAGTGTCATGCTTAAAGCCATCGTAGTAATATATGAATTACATTCAAAATTATAAATATCAATCAGTTCGACCGTCTACGATTATATGTATGACTTAAGCCCATCATTACGATTAATACAATTAAATAAGACAAGAAAAAAATGCACTTGGTGATTTGAAATACGCTACAGCGTCGTTAGTTAGTTACAGAGCGTTACACATTATCCTAATAATTCGAGTATGAATAAGTTATACTTGCAACAATGCACGTTTATGATAAATATAATTATGCAACTATATTCCATAAACACATGTTTAAATATCCTTACCTCAGTTATTACCTCGTCTTATTCGTCGTCATTATCATCGACATCATCATCAGCAGCAGAGCAACAACCGCATCAGCATCATCATCGTCATTATCATTATCATCATAATCATAATCATCATCTTCGTCATATCCCCCTAGACCGTACGTTAAATCATTTATCTAATGAGCGCGTGTTCTGAACTCTGATATTCTGATATTCATCTTAGCTCACACGCTAAACTCTCGCAGCTCCATCACTGCCCTGAATTTTAATATCAACGTGAAATTATGATGAAATGCATATAAATATATTAACCCGTAAGAAAGTTGTTAATTAGCTCAAAAAATTAGACATAATCTACAGATTTCGTCTAAATGGCTAACATTATTTTCCTGCAGCAAATTGATTTCACATTACATGTAGTATATTTCAGTTGTTCTTGTTTAATCTTTGCTAATACATCATGATCATTAGTTTATACGTCAGTGGCGATGATTACCCCTTAAACGTGTGAGAATAATGACATAACTAAGGTTACTCTCTTTTATTGAATTACATTGAACGAAAATATTAAGTAATTTACCTTGCGTGCAGGCGATAATCTTTTTTTAAAATCAGTAAGAAATGAATAAACCCTATAATTCTTCACGAAATACAAAACTATGCATACCATGTAAAAAAAAATTAGTTGTAAATTAATAATACTTTTTATTTACTGTAAATTATAACATATTAGTTTTGTCTAAAATCCAATTCAATGTGTAGAGAAACAAGTTATTTATAACCGACCTTAAACAATGCATATGGCTACAAGAGGATTCGGAAGAGTGAGTGTTTTTAGATCTGGAATAGCATTAATTGTAAGTTTTAATTAACTTTCTTTCTTTGCAATTAGTACAATAATGGTTATACTTTATATTGAATCACTCTTGCATGAAATGATCATTATTTGCCGTTATATGAATTTGCAACCATTAAAGATTCTGACATGACTTCATGTTGGAACGATGCTATTGCAAATTGACGGTTAATATATATATATCGACCTCATATTTATTGGAGTAAGTTGATTATGTGATATCATTCTCAGAAATTTAGGGTCCAAAGAACAGGTACTAAGGCAAGCGCACAGCAAAGAACAACCTTAAATCATAAAACAAAGCATTGTGTACATGTGTGTAGCTATTGCGTTTTAGTGATACCTGCTGAATAACCCCTTTTGATTTCCTCTTGGAAAATCTGGCCCACCAGAGCTAAGTTTTAATGCTCCTAGTGACAGGTCCATGGCACTAACATGTGCATTTAGTAAATAATTAGAATTTATTAAAGCCATATTAAAATATTACTTATCATTTATGTTTATAAAGTGTTTTTCCCAGGAGGGCAAAGGGGCATGGCGCATAACTTTCAAAAAGGGCATTTTAACGCACAGTTTAGGCATAAAAGGGAAAATCGTTCCGTGAATACCTGGTTTTGGGAGAAACATGTTATGACATCAGAGGCAGTAGTGGGAAAAACATAAAAATATAAACATGTACATTTAATGGTAATTTATGTATTTAACTTACTTTAATTTATATTTATATATTAACCTTCAGTGTGTTTTTTTCATCCATTTGGGAATGGGGCTGGGTCCCTTTGGATTGGAAAAATGTGCGGCGTTTTAACTAAAATTGGGAAATTAGTGTTGTTGTTGTTTTGCTAACAAATGCTTCAAAATTGAGGATACAAGTGTGTCCAGTATTATATTTACTAAGGTTGATCTTATATGGATGGGAGATGAACAAAATTTTGAGATTTAAAAAAAAAGCTTCCATTTTGACAAAGTATATACTTTTTTCCATTGAGAATGGGTCCGGTTACCGGACCCAATTTTGAATGAAAAATAAAAAGAGAGAGAGAGAGAGAAAGAGAGAGAGAGAGAGACTTAGCAGATATTTGACACTTAGTCGTTTGTCAGAACACGTCGGGATGGTTTTGTTCAGCGATACTGTTGCGTTCCAAGCGAGTGTAAACTTGGTGTTCCGTGTAAACTTGGTAGGGTTATACATTTAGAGATTTGACAGACGACGTTTCTGTATTAACCCATGTATATATTTCAAATATACACACAAGATAAACTTCGGAACGATTTGATCGTCCAAATTGTCAACAAAGAGTGCATGTACAAGAAAGTTTACATGCAGTACAATTGGAGCGAATGCCTTAAATTCAGTTCAAAACCCAATTCTGCTTTGATACTTTTGTAAAAAAAAATACAATGCGAGTCAACATAGAATGTTATATAATGCAAAAATACGCAACACTCTTAATATTCTTAATATAGGTTTTGTTACTACAACTAGTTATGTTAAGTATTAAATTATTCGTATGCTCAGTATGTTTTCATACTTACTTCATAAACGTTAGGGAGTTTTCTTGAATATTACCAGTCACAAACTGATTCTGACTGAACAATCGGTCCCTTATATAGACAATCCCAGAAATCGATACCTCCCGGCTGACCGCCCCTGAATACTTGCGCGCGCCTCCAAAACGGTACTGAAGATAAAAAAACACGGACCTATATATGTTTGTATAGGTCCCTAAGCAAAACAGGGAAGCGAAACGATTTTAACGAATATATTTGAAGATTTAAATATTTTCTGTTATCAATCTGATAACTACATATAAGTTCGTGTTTTTTTTTTAATATAAGTTATTACGTAATAAGTAGAAATAAGGTTCATCTGCATTCTCTTAAGAGTAATAAAACACAGCATGAACAGGTCCCTTTGTGTATAGGTCCCTGGCATAACAAGGTCTTGATTGTCATTTAACATGTTATTTAAATGTGGCGCGCGATATCTTATATTAATTACGGTATCGACACATGTGCAGACATGTGGTGTCACGGGCAAACCCATAAACGCTTTTAATCCACACTTGGAAGATCGCCTCCCATTTAGCGCCTTTATCGCTGATGTTTTTTTTCGAGAGATTTGTCTTGCTGAAATTAATGATCCGTAATTAACGAAGAAATAAATCACGTATTTGTTCATGTTTTTTTTAATCGTAAATTTAGACCGTATTACGAAAATTTAATAGAGACATTAGTTTAGGAAATCTAGAGAACACAATTGGAACTATTTAAGTTTATTTAAGGCTTCATATTTTTCATGTTGAACATTTCAATCTTAGATGTAATTAAGAAAATTTAATAAATAATGAAATCAGTTAAGTCAAAATTGAGAACAGCCCAAACAAAGTTTATTTCAGGCAATAAACTTTGATATTACATGTAAAACGTTATTTAAAAAATAATATAAGAAAGTTATAGGCAAAAGCTAATATGTCCTTTTCAATAAAAAAAGGGTATGACATGTCCTGACATCTTACACATTTTTGCAAATGAATAGCTCACCTGTTCATTTAAAATCACAAAATTCATTTTCGATATTTTTGTTTTAGCTTGAGAGCGATTTTTAAATCAATAATATTGCTAAAAACCACTTTAGTTTTAGACTAAACCAGATATATACTTTGAATTTAAAAAAAATAATCCTCTACCTAAAATCTTACAGAGTTTCGCTTATAAATATTTCCGGACCAATTTTAGAATCACAAACTTCATTTCGGCTATAGATATGTACATTACTTTTAAAATGACACTTACATGGGAAATATAAATAACGAAATGGTTTAAAATTGTTTAGACAAACAAAGATATGTACTTTTCAAAAAAGAAAAAAGTCTGCCTCGGTCTTTAATCTTACAAAGTTTCTTAATGAGTATCTCCAGAACAAAAGAAGTATTTAATAAGAAAAATACAGGCTTAAACAAAGGCAGATATCTACTTTTCAATATAATTGTCTACCTCAACCTTAAATCTATCTAATTAATATCAAAGATATATCATAGAAATTTGGTCTGACTGGATGTTTCCAATCTTTTTATATTGATAGATCTCTGTTAATATCTCCGGCACTATTTACGCTAAAATCACAACGTTTACTGCAGGCTTTATATATTTATGTAACCTTTATCTTTGAATAATTTTATTCCATAAAGAAATAATTAAATTGTATACAAAGGCATTATTACAAAAAGGTATGCTTAAAATGCCAACTCGGCCTTAAACATTACGTGTTGTCACTGAATATTGTTGCAGAGACACATAAGTTATATTGATTAACGATGTGATACATATCGACACTTGGTTCATGTTTCGCTTGTTTTCAATCCTACTGTGCGAAGTAATAAAGTACTGTTTATTGTAATAAAGCGGGTGTACACTATAATTACGCTGTAACCTGCCAAATTCGTCAGTACCGTCTTTAGTAGCGGGTCACGTGATAGCCAATATGGCGGCGGTCAATGTATCGATTCTGGGATTGTCTATATTACTAGGTCTTGTGTCGACCCAAAACACGGTCGAACACCCAAAAGCATGGTCGACCGAACGCTAACGACCAAACGTATCTGCCGGATGACGTAACATATGGTACAGGTATTCTGCAGTTCCTAAGCAACACAGGAAGCTATATGGCGGAAAATGAACTTTGCAATGTTCACAACATGTTTACAGATAAAACTAGGTAGCCATTTGTGATTAAATCAATGAGCAAAAAACATGTAATGTATTGCTTAAAACTTGGCCTGTATAGTTAGTACCATGGAATTGGCGTATCGTGGCTTATAACTGGACATTTACAATTCTTTACGTGAGATAACTCGCGTCTCAAACATAAATTACTTGCCAATGAAATATAGAGACATAAACACTTGTAAGAAATACAATTTGAATAAAGCTTTAAGATGTTTGTAAGGACCGGAGGCTCGTCTCGGATAATAATGCTGGTATGAATTACATGAACGGCTAGACAATGCTCTCCTGTTATCGACCCCCTTGGGGGTGGATTGCATCAACATATGCTACTCTCCTGTGAATAAGATCATACAAGACCGTAACAACGGTTTCTGTACGAAGTTATTTAAAAGGAAATTTACAAGTGACGAGACGAATGAGACCTGACACATTGTAAGTCTGAATTGTTTATGTGCTTTATCCATTTACAATTAAAAGACAAATAACATAAATACATACATGGTATAATAACAAACATTATAGATGCATTTAGACTCAAGCAACGTTGCCGAGAACGATCACCATGACTGTTTTATGAATGAATCTAAACTTAAAAAAAAACAATAAACGAAATGCTTGTAGTTAACGTTTTTTTTAATTTGTGCGTTGTGTTTATTTAATTCACTTGCAGAAAAGCAATGCATTGTATATGCAAGTCGGATATAATTTATTTCAACACTTAATCACACAAGAACAACACACTCCAGGAGCATGTTTCCTGTATACGACCATCTCAGCACGCATAGGGACATAGATTTCATATTCAATGAGCATATACATTTCCTATTTGAATTAAGATATGTTTCACTTTATTTTACTTGTAGACGAGGAATATCTTAGCTTAAATGTTCGTTTCATAGTGTTTTAAGTCGGATATAACGCTTTTTGAAAAAAAAAATGACATTATGTGGTTTATAGGAACACATATTTCTGATATATGAGCATTTCTACGACATACACTAACACACCCTTTACTAACATTACATTTATAAGACACTGATAGAATTTAATATTACAGCACATAATGTGTATACAATATTTCATAGAGTAATTCATTCCAGCTCGTACTACACTTAACGTATTACGATCTCGTTCGTTACACATACATTGTATATTGAATATCATCAAGTTATACCCTGACTTACATTTCCATAACGTTGTATAACCTGACTATACACATTCGAATAACCTAAATCAGAGTTGTAAGATGACTTAAAAATAATTGTTTGCTATCACATGGCATTTAAACTTTTTATAATATCCTCACTAAACAAAATCAAAAGTGAGCTTAACTTAATTGTTTTCGAATAACATTCAGAAAATAGTTTTGTGTGTGATGGAGTAGTTTTATCCTATTAAATAAAGTGTTTCACGCAAGTTTCGCTTGTATTGGACTGAAGTCTCCTATTCATTGACGTGTTGGCTAAACGCGTCATTTGAAACCCGTTATAACGTGAAATGATAATGTTCGACGTCATGTTAAGAATGAAAACAGACATATCCGTTCAAAACCAGTCATATCAATATTTCTTGGCAGCAAAGGCTGTCATGTACCTAGCAATTCAGACAATATTGTATTACATTTTATCATGAATAACAAAAAACACAATTCATTATTTAGCTATTATTGTGTTTGACGGAGAACAATTCATGTCGTGTAATGCATCGATATGCGACGGACTGCCAACTGTTTTATTATGCTGTCTCCGCTGACGTAAACAGCAGCCACAGAAACATATACGATGCATCTCGCTACACTCCAAAAAGAGAAAAAAAACGTACGCGCTGATGCATTCAAAGTCGTAATGTTTTTGTTTTCCTTTTTTTGTAATGTTTTGTTCCCGTTTTTTTTAAATCAGTTATGACCACACATGCAGTCAGATAATTATGCTTTGCTCTGAACTTATAACATGTCGGTTTTTATTTCAATCAATAAAAAGGCACTGTAAAATTTAAATGAAGGAATTATGTTTACATAAACATTCTTCAATCATTCGAGAATGAATGGATATGACAATACTTACATACTGCATATTTTTGACCATTGCATATAGGTTTCAATTTAACATGTTACTTTAACACACTTACTTCAAAACAGGTTTAGTTTATCATGTCGGTCAAGAAAAACGTAATCCGCTGTACGACGATAAGATGTATCGCGGGGTACTAATATACTTACGTCGTGGTCTAAATTGAACACATCTTATTGCTGTGCCACAGGGAAATTATTCATTTAATTGAGAATTATATTGTAGAAAATGACACCCATTAGTCCAAGTCCAAATGTATTGGCATGCACGAAGATTGTGTTCCAGTTTGAAAGGATAAAGGAGTTGTGGGTGTTCGAGTGATGTCATAAAGGTACATTTTACGATATGAATATCAAATCATGTAATCAATTTTGTTACGATATTGGGTTTGAATCCCTTGCATTGTGTTAACGAGAACACCGTAAACACATGAGCACGTGAAAATACCATCGACCATTAAAAGTAAATTCAAATAATATATTGTTTTCTCAAATGTAAGCATAGCACATTTCGTTTCCGTATGAAGTTGATTTAGACAAATATTATTTTCGGCTGATCATTTAAATGTACATTTGTATATTAATTATAAAAGCAATGAAATTATTAACATGCGTGAAAAGAACAATTGTCTGTTCCATGTTCTTACATTGAAGAGATATTAACACGATGTTTACAAATGTTATCATGACCATTTATATAAATTCGCCTTACCACTTAATGTAGCTGCCTTAAATAATGAGTCCTATATGCACATTATGGCCAAATACGCAATAAAACAGCCTATTAAATATACAGTATATTTAACTATAAGCATCTAATCGCGAAGCAGTACTCGACCGACATTATAGCGATCACCACATAGCAATCATAGACGAACATTAATATGCCAGCTGTGATCAATCCCTGCATTGTAACGAAGATGGAACAAAATGTTGATAATTCGTGTTCCGTCTAACAATACATTACAAAGGGAATGTAATTGACATGAATACGTCTGATGAGCCTTATCACCACAAATCAGCAGCTTCAATGAAGAATTAAATTCGTACTGGTTTCATCTTGTGTTGTTTTTTTTCCTTCAGAATTTTCAGCTGAATGTGTTCGGGTAAACTTTACAATAGAATCTACATCGTGGCCTAAATCAAACTAATCTAATTGAAGCGTCACAGGAAAATAATTAATGTTGACTAAATAATAATGATTCTCTGCTTCCAACTACGATCACAAACTAGCATACTGATAGGGAAAGTGGGTTAGTTTATATAACTGATAAGTGTAGTAAGGTCATACAAAATACGTTTAATTACCATCCAGACACGTCTGTACTTGTCATTTGCCAGGAGTTCACTTTTTCATATAACTATTCCAATTGTTATGTTGAATATGTTATGGTTCAAAAGAGGTTGTACACGAAGCTGTTCATACCATACCATTAATTCGGGAACATTTCTCAAGTTTGTAAACAATGTATTTACAATTAATTGAACATATATATGACATGTTTATCCCCAAGGAACATGTTCATTATTTTAAGATTATTTTTTTTAGATATGGTGACACATTTAAACTTTTAAATATTATGCACATTTGCTGAGCATGGATAATTATAACACCTTTGAATGTTCATATAAGATGTGCAATATATGCTTTTGTAAAAAATTGTAAGAACACTTTTGAAATTCGTAATTTTGCATAAAAACTCGAAGTTGAGTTGTTGTTATGAATCCATTAACGTATCAACTGTTATAAAAGGTTACTCATAATTGTAAATACCTTTGCCATGTATATTTCAACAGTCTTCTCTACTACATTGTCAGGCTATTTGGACGTCATTTATTACATAATGTATATCTTGGAATTGTGTTTGGCTCAAAACAAGCTGTACCTGGATGCAAATGTATTAAAACATGTATTTAACATATACACGTTCAAAAAGCAACAACACCAACAAGTACGATACGAGCTTTACTTGCTTATTAAAAATGTACAGTTACCATCAGAAAGTTCTAGCATTTCAGAATGAAAACGGATACATTTTACGTAAACACACGTTGTAAAAAAACAATAAATCATGTTTGTGTGCGAAAATATGTCTGTTTTCATTCGAGCAACACACCTGATTGGGAATAATTGTTGTAATACCGCCACAGCTTGTTATTTAAGCATCAACTGGAGCAATTTAAGTGTTCAGAAGAACTGATAATGTTATGTTAGTGCAATACGTTATACGTATACGATAACCCGTATTAATGTTCGTACAATGCTTACTAAGTTGTTAAAGATCCAAAAAGAAATTGTACGGGATACTATGTGTATATTTATAGCTTTACATCATATAATGAAACGCGTTTTAATCGTTTAACAGTTATCATCGAAAACCAAAAACCGGATATTAAAAAAGTATATACATTTCTGCATTGTTGATACACGTTTGCGAATGTTTTTAATATATTTTCTGTCTGAATTATAACAGTTGATTGGCATTGTTATACAGAAAAACAAGTTAATGTCCTATCGGTGTGTAATGCATCAGGTCAGGCTTATAATAAAATAACGGCGAGGTTTGCATTTAAACTACGTATTACGGCATGATCGTGAAATGAACGACGTTTAATTGGATTGTTGTTGTTAATTCTGTGATACCTCCGTTTTAGTTGACGTAAACAGCAGCCACTGCAATATCTAAGACGTATCTCTCTACACTCGAACAAGAAAATATTGCATTTGTTGAGGCTTTTTTTGCAAAGAGTGTAATGTAATATGTTTGCATTTCCTTTTCATAATGTGTTCCCATTTTCTTTGAAAATACGTACTTTCCATAAATGCAGTCAGATAATTAGGTTCTCCGGAATTAAGTGCATCGTAACAAAGTTTAAATGAGGTACATATCACTACATACACTTTATTTATTCTTTCGACGACGGATAATCGAGTACTTACATACTGCATATTTAATGTAAAATATTCATCTAATCACGAAACATATTTAACATTTTTTTAAACAAATACGCAAGAACCAAACAAAACAACAAGCTAAAATACAAATAAACCAATGCTCGTAAATTAGGCAGTATATTTCAAAACATGTGTATCAATTAAATTGTCACTTTCTAATTACATGACCCTGTGTGCGTACATTATACTATCATGATACTGAATTAAGTGTAATATTGAAAACTGTCTCACTAACAAACGAATGAAAAATGCTAATTGCCAGTTCAAAGTTGAAAATATGTCAGAGCAAAATAAAGTAACACATATTCATTAATAAGCATTTATCCCTTCTAAATACATGTTTATCGTGACTACCCTATTGAAATGCATATCATGTTTCACATTGTGATATTAATATGAATTTGTTTTCTGTATTATAGGGAAACAGATGTATAAGGCTTGGCTTAATGACTTATTTTGTGTGATTGTAACTGATAAATTATCGGCATGAAAACTAAACTCGCGATCACAATTAAGTAGGCGTTTTGTACGAAAACTGTATCTTTAATTTAATCTGATAGAAAACATATGTAGTAGCTGTAATAATAAATACCCTCATTAGAGCAATATAGGCAGAAGCAATATAATAATTATTGTTGAAATTTTATTTTTCTTGACTAAACGTGTGCAAAAAAACCACAAAAGGTCGCCGTAGCGTAGTGGATATGATGTCCGTCTAGCGACCGGGAGTTCACGGGTTCGATCCCAACTGTAGGATCGTTCTTTAGATATCTCCCAAAGACACCAAGAACTGTCTAGTCCCAGCAAATGGATTCGAGAGCGTTTCAATAAGCCTAAGGCTTTCGATGCAATCGAGATAAAATAAATAGTAAACTCAATAAAACACTTATTTTGATAATCCTGCTATATGTATTTCGACGATTTAATCAATTCGTATAATATAATCAAATATTAGATCTCAGAGATATTGGTCCTTTTATATCTTTATGACCGGTTTCAATCTGGGAATCTGGAAAATGCGTCAGAGCAACATAAGAGTATATGGACCGGTCACAATTGTTTGTATATGGACCGTTCGGGGTTACACACCACTACATTTGCACTGTGTGAAAGCGTTTTATTGTACAACGTAGTATTTTGCTGTTACTTTTAGTAAAAAACAATGACGTCTGCTGCAAGATTCGCAAAATTAACTGACGACTTATTAAAAGAAATTTTAGACAATAAAGATTCTACGCAGTCTCGATGTTGAGGGCATATTTAAAAGTAATGGATTATCCGGACGAATTCGAAAAAGCAAAAAAAAGAAGTGCTCAGTGGTTTATTGCCAAACTTTACGCTGCACTTAGAAACAAGAATGGTGAATTTTATAAACTACAACATTATTAAAAAATAAATAAACCTGTATTTCTTAAAGTATAACAGGTCCAACATAGCGGATGATCTGAAGGGCTACAAACTTCTGTGATTAAATCCATATGTTTAGGTTCTAAACCATAAACAAGTGTACATCACTGTACAGGCGACACTCTTCGGTGTAATATAAAAAATAGTAAACTCCACTTCGGTCCCAAGTTTTAGGCTGCCTGGCTGGTCACTATAATGCCATAGGTACCTCGGTGGGGTTAACTTTTTCTTAAAAGTAACGTGAAATACGTGTACACATGCGCAAAATCGCTAAGTGTAAATTACATGGCGATTTAATTCAATAAACGATCTTACGAATTTTAAATAGTATTATTTATAGTTATAAATACTTTTGCCTGTGTTTGTGTGTGTGAGCATACGGGCGTGAATGAATATTGAATACAAGACCATTTCGGCCGCGATCACTGTCTTCGGAAAGGCAATCATCGAACCTTCCGGAAACGGATAATTATAAGCCAATATTATGTTCTTTGTCAGCAGATTACAGTCGCTTCTGTCTTCCTATTGCGTTTGTCAGACTTCCAATATGATTTTCGCTACTAAATTAGCTTCATCATAGCAGCCAAACAATACGCACGTAGTATTTTATCTTGTCATGACCGATCAGCAGGTTGTGATTGAACTTACATTTAGTAATTAAGATCACACATACTTCTTCATTTGTCGGAGATGTCTTGAACACATATAAGTCTACTTTCAGCAGCGTGTTTCGGAGTTTGACCTCGAAATGCGATGTTAAAAAATATATAAACTAGATAGGAAACAAAAGCTTATCAAAATGCGGTGTGTGTATTACTCAGCCATACGTAATTATTTTGATTATTTTGGAGTCTGAACATCTATAAGTATTTGACTCGAGCGATTTCTTTAGAAAACTTTAAATAATAGGCACACTTTTCAACTAGTTTATGTTTAATGTCCGTTGTGAATCATTACTGAATACATATACTGTATATCTAGCCTCATAATGTTTGTGTTATGTTGATGTGATGAGTTTTAAACAAGTGAGAGATACAAAATGGCACTACATCAAATTAGATTTTCTTTAAATGCTTGTTTATTGGAAATGTATCAGGTAAATGGTCTTGTACACGTATGTGTATTGTGATTAATCCTGTTGTAAATTAACGACTTAAACCCCTTCTGGTTTGTATTGACCGTTTCAAGACGGTAACCACGGCTTTATTCATCATTATCAGTATTGTTGTTGTAAATGTATTCGTGTTTAGGCAATTGGTCACTAGTCTTAAATTAAAGACTAGCGGATGGCAACTAGACATTAACATTCACTGCCATTAATTTCTGGAGTTTAAAAGTTCTTATATTTTACCAATATTATGGGTGCTGGTTATTGTGTAAATATATTTACCTTTTTCTTGATTAAATGACACAACTTTTACTTAAAGAGTTTGATTGTGTTTTATTCGAAATACTTGATGCCTAAATTGAACTTTCTTCCCAACAACAGTTCGGTACTTACTGTATACTATTGTGCATTGTATAAGCAGTGCGTGATTGTATTAATAAAAGATAAACTAACATATATGCTTGCTTCTTCTCTTAACAGTCTTCCAAAAAGTTCAAAGAAATAAGTCATATAGCATCCAGACACTGCCTAATGTCTTTTAGTATGTGTTGTATACAACTGGACGCAGCATAAATGAAATAGTCGAATCTGATTAACTAGTTTCTGAAAAGATGCTGTTAGTTTGTAAATTGCTGATGTAATTGCTAGACATATGAAGCTGAAATTAAGCTCAAGACAAATTATATTTAATGACATATCTATATTGTCTAGACTTTGAGAATTGCGTGTCATATCTTATTGATATTTGCAACTGTTAACTGCACCAGTAGGGAAGACCTAAACAAACTCTTCTTATTCATAACAAAATGCATAAACCGTTTGGATGTATTGATAAAATCATATCATATTGAAGTATAATAACACATAAATATCGATATTGAACTGTTTGTTTTGTTATATTTATAACTGATAAACGCACTCAGCGATTAGATACGTGACACTTGGAGAAGTCTTTTGACTTCTTGATATTATTTGAATGTACAATACAAGTAAATAACTTTAAAATAAAAAATGAGTAATGCAGATATTACACATTTTTGACTATGGTCTTCTTTTAAATAACGATATGCATGCACTATTTAAAGACCAGTTTTAATGTATAGTTGATCTATTTATGACTTTAGTTTTGGGTATGATGTTATACTCAATGCACGTGTTCCATATGCCTAATACAATGCGCAAAACTATAGACAACTACAACACATTTATGGTAATTTAACTAAATAATATGAATATTATTGTATTAAACTAGCAACACAGTACATGCATGCACATGCAACATATGCGATGCTGTCCGGAAATCCTGAGCACTATAGATTTAAAAGGCTGATCTAAATCACATTATGTTCAGCTTGAATAAACATAAAAATTAATATGTTTAAAAATGTTAAACACACACACATAAATCAAATATATAAATAAGTATTTTTCCGAATCGAAATTACAACGAACAATACTTGTGTCGTATTTAAACAATTAAACTGTGCAGTAATCTTGCGCACTTTTTAAAATTACGGCATAAGATTCAATGTGTAAATATATGTTTTCCAAATCTGTTCATGAAATACGCGTATACATATGAACTATTGATATGTTCTAAATAATCTAATTATTAGTGATGTATGATCATTGCTGACTTCTTGCATCTTTCAAAGCTACTATACGTCCGGTTTTGTTACTATGCTCAATAACATGGTAAGATTTACAGTAATTTACTTTAGCCAAAACGTATTCAAAGAAATGTCAAGTGTACACAATATATTAAGATTTGTACGATAACCTGATATTTCAAAATCGCCATATGTCGCCCAGTAAAAGTGAGGATTTGCATCTCCGAATTGTAACATGTTGTATAGTTAACACTCCGCTTAAAACATGTTATTTGCGTTTGTAATATGTATAGTTTTTTTTACAGCTGGTGTTTAAAAGGTTATCGTTGACATCTAGGAGAATTCTTACAGTATGCACATTGAAACAAGTGCTATTATAAATTGACAAGTAAACTATTGACTCCCGTAAATTGGACTGTGTGTTGATTATATATTTGTTGAAAAGGGCTTCAAACACTGAGTATACATTTTGCATTATGACCATGAATATGCATTCTCCTGACTCTACAATCGAACTGATTCAATGCAATACTTGTATATGCACAACTATGCCCAAGTAAGCAATGCGACTAAACATTTAATAACACGTTTATAAAAGTATGCGTATCTAATAGCAACGTTGGACTAAACCGATAATAGATCAATCGGCATGAAGCAATTCTGGACGCATATTATTATACTAGCTGTGTTCAATCCCTGCATAGTAACGAAGCTACAACAAAAGTTGGATCATTAATGATTCGTCTTTCAAGAAATTAAAAAGAGAATGTGATTCTCACGGTTTCGACTGATGAGCTTTTTTCCAATTATCAGCAGCTGCGATGAATTGAATTCGTAATGGACTGCAATTCTACGTTTTATATTATTATCAATAGTTTATGTTCAAGATTCCGATATAAGTTAAAATAAAATAGTTTTTACATCACGACTCTTGACCTGGCCGACCGGACCAGTTTGTAGTGTGCTGGACTACAAATCTTGAGAATCGCGGATTCGACTAAATTAATTTACATTTCTATTAAAAGGACTAAGGATAAAACGAAACACAAGATGATAATAGATACTTGGCCGATTAACCTGTGTTCATCGATGCTTTTTTGCATTGAATGCTTTAAAAGCCTTAAAACACATAGCATAGACTTACGATTTCCAGAAATATTGTAGTATATTGCTACATGTGTCGTCCGGAGAAAACAAATATAGATAGTATCCCTACTCTAACTCTTAGTTGGATGTACTGATATGAGAACATATTATATGCAAATTTGGATGTAATTGTAAGAAGCGGGGTCTATGGGTTAAACCCCTCTCCGCTTACCCCTTTCCACACTATTAGCAGATCGAATGAAGATCTACACTTTATATTTACCAACAATATGATTATTTACCTACTGATACAATTCTATAAATCAGTATTCGTAGTGAGGTTCTTTTGTAAACATACAGTAATAATCGAATACAAACAGACGTCTACGATGTTTTTGTTTTTTTTAAGTGAAAAATCGATTTGTAAAATGACACTTTTTGTACATAATGACATTGTTTGTGTTGTTTATGGGATATTTGAACACAGCATCATAAAATGGTACAAAATAGCGCCCTCTTGATAAATTCCGTTTTACAAAGAGCGCTTATTGAACGGACAGTGAGTGTTTAATAAAGTTATGAAGCTTGTTTCTAAAGCAGCATGAGTTTGTCTCTATTGTATAGACAACTCTGGGTGTGAGCTATTTGCAAACAAACAGCGCACAAGTGTACATTTATTATGTATTATACAGCCATTAATATCGAGTCGAATTACGTTTCTGTTGATATAATGATTATTTTTCTTTTTGACATAATGGACTTTCGAATTTCGAATATGCAGATATATTTTTATTTTACCATGGTTACAAATACATAAGATGGAACGTCATGTCAAACGTACAATAACTTCTTATTAACTTTAATAACAAAGACCGCTTATGTGGCATATTGGATTGCATAAACGCCATTTGTATGTAACTAAAGTGGTGTTTTTAATATTCATTTAAGTGCGACCGTGGTTTGACAATAACATGTTCTGTCAACTTAAAGCAACCGATCTAGTTGCAAATTTGAGAAGAAACACAGTTTAACTGCTACCTTGTGTTGAGATCCGGAATTTACGAGGTCGACGACTATTGCGATATCTGTTTGTGGATAGCATGCATCGACGATGAACACAACTATTTACGATGGTAACGATTAATGTTAGTTACGTCTTGAATCAAGACCGCCAGACAATGGAGGGCTTGGCAATAAATCGAAGAAGCGTTCGAGAAAGACGCACAATCACTATTAAGATCGGAGCTGTTTTAACACAAAACCATGATATTTAGTGCGAGAACATTTAGAGCAACAACCGTGATTTATGAACACTATTAAGTTATAATTCATAGCAATTATTTACCAGGCGACTTAAATGAAGATAAAAAGCCGTTTGAAAGAATATAATGCCGTTTGAACAATTGAAAATTACATAATTTGGTATACAGAAAAACATATTTTCGATATATGGGCATAAATACGACATACGAGTCCACAACATTTATTAATATGTAAATACATTGGAATTCAGGGATTATGAAGGGTTGAACATTACGGCGGTAAATTTATATACATGTAGTATGGAGTAATATATTCCAGCTATGCCTCGACCTACACTTTACATATAAGGCTATCGTGCGTGTCATATACACGTTATACTTAACATTACCAGGATTTATCCTGACTAAAATTTCCATACCGTCGTTAACCTGTACATGTAACCATTAAATAACATCAGAATTGTAAGCTGACTGCAACGTCATTAGATGAGATTACATAAATGTAAACATGAATTTACATGTTATAATATCCTCACTAAACACCAATTAAACGTGAGCTTAACTTAATTGTCTTCGAAAAAAAATCAGAAAACAAATTTGTGTGTGATGGAAAGGTTTCTCCTATTAAATAAAGTGTTCCACACACGTTTTGCTTGTATTGTAATTAAGCCTCGTATTTATTGAAGTGCTGGATAAAAGGGTATTTGAAACCCATAATCACGTAAATTGAAGACTTGAAATTCTGTTATGAATGAAAACAAACGAATCAATTAGTCGTAGTTGTAGTTGCATTAGTAGTAGTAGTAGTAAAAGTAGTAGTAGTAAAAGTAGTAGTAGAAGTAGTAGTAGTAGAAGTAATAGTAGTAGTAGTAGTAGTAGTAGTAGTAGTAGTAGTAGTAGTAGGAGGAGGAGTAGGAGTAGTAGTAGTAGTAGTAGTAGTAGTAGTAGTAGTAGTAGTAGTAGTAGTAGTAGTAGTATTAGTAGTAGTAGTAGTAGTAGTAGTAGTAGTAGTAGTAGTAGTAGTAGTAGTAGTAGTAGTAGTAGTAGTAGTAGTAGTAGTAGTAGTAGTAGTAGTAGTAGTAGTAGTAGTAG
>VMBQ01005172.1:36138-47757 GCA_007657795.1 Dreissena rostriformis
CATTAATTTCGTGTATAAATAAAAAAAAGTAGTCCGCCGCGCGTGACAGCTCTATTTCAACACTGCTGAAAATAAACGAAAATATATCCCACAGTGGTTTATTTCGACAATGCACGTCTGAGGATGGGATAAATCTTAATATGTTATCTGAAAGGCAATCATTAGATCTTCCGGAAACATTTATACAATGTTCTTCTTCAACAGAATACTCTCTTCCTGTTGAGTTTCATCGACTTCCAATATGTTTCCCGCTATTGATTTGGCTACATTAAGGCAGCCAAATAGTACCAACATATTATTTTATCTTGTCATGACTGATCGGATGGTTGAGATTGGCTTTTTCTTCAGTCATTTAGATAGACCAGCATTTGTCTTTTGTCTGAAATGCCTTGTTAACATATTCGTTCACGGTCAACAGTCGATGATTTACCTGAGAGGGCATGATACAAAGATAATAGTGGTCAGGCAATGGTGTGCATACTTAACGAATGATGGCGATAATGTCTTAGTTTTACGGTGTTCAAGTAATGATAACATATTTTCCAGGATAAAAGCGCAACACAACGAGTCCTTTGCGTGTCACTGAGTAGGTTGTGATTATTGATTATGTTGTTTGTGTGTGAGTCTTAAAATTATATGACTTGAGCAATTTCCTAAGACAATTTTAAACGATATTCACAATGTTTAAATAGATAATCCATTATGTCCGTTCTTAATCAAAAATACATTCTTGTGCTGATTATTGAATATGTACACTTAATTGCATGCCTCAACATGTTGGTATTCTGTTATTCGGGTGAGTATTAAGACATCAAAAAAGCACAACATTAAAGTAGAATATATACATATAAAACAAAACTTCATTATGAGTAGTATTTATTACAGTTATGCTACACTTAGTATAATTAATTATAAACATGTAAAATAACGCTGGCTTGTGTCCTCAGAGTGTTTGCGTCTAATATAACTTATTCATGTGGACTCAATGATGTAATCAAATTGTAGCGCCACAGAGGCACAATGCATTTAATTATTGATGAAATAAGACAATAAGGAAATGATACTCATTTTACAACAACTCTGATATAGTGGCAAGCGCGAAGATTATGGTCCGGTTTTAAAGGATATATGAGAAGTGTCTGTACCAGTAATGCAATTGGAGGGTCATTTTACGGTATGTCGCATACATATTGACAGCTAATGATTAACTTGCACTTATGTAATTCACGTAAATCCGCACCATTTATAAAGTGAGTTATTTGTATATATCATCATATTTTATTCTCATTACTAACTTCACACTATACCATTTCGATACGGTACATTCTACTTATGTTCAATTTAGAACAGATAAGCACACTCAAGTCGTTTTTGATTAATTTTAGATGCAAAATAAATACAGAAGGTGTTAAAGCGGAAAAGCTGATATGTGACAATTATTGTATGTATTACAAATGTTGTTTCGATTTCTCACCATTATGTTGCGTTTACATATTACATATAAGGAAATGGAAAACTAAACGGTAAAAAACATGTTCGTAAGATTAAATGTAAAGGTATGATACCAATGTAATGCCGCTTTTGTATATGTGAAACGAAATATGAAAACCGCATAGTAAAAATTTCAAGCTATTGTTACCATTTGTATAATATCACATTAAACATATTTAAGATATTAAAGTACACACGCTACACATGACAGTTGGCGTCTTTATTTTTGGAAGTGCGCCATAATGTTCGGTACAATCTCAAAAAGTTTTATTTTTTTCGAAATGAATTTTACACAAGACAAAATTTGATACTAAGATGTACACACGTTCAGACAAACATAGCAACAATTACAGCAAATACTAAGCAATCAATCTGCAACTGCTAATGACGCCATTAGGAGTTATTCCTTATGGTTTGTGTTCATTTTGTTCAAAGTCCATTTTAAATTATGCCTGTTGTGTGTTATTCTTTATTGTGAATACATGTGTAAATATTTGATTTATTTTCACATATTTTAGCATACCACTAAATATGCATATCAAACAACTTAATATTGACCTCGCCGTAGTTATGTATCGTTTTGAAAACGATTTTAGTTAACTAGTATAGATTTCTCAAATAGGGAGTTATATGATGCTGTGCGTTAACAATCTTTGCTTGACGAATATGTGTTATGTTGAAGTATGTATTGTGAATACATGTGTAATAATTTGGTATGTTGGTTTTTTTGAGCGACTTAATATTGATTTCGTTATATGTACATATCGCACTGGCAACGTTATAAATCATCTTAGATCAACACTGGACCATAAGCGTTCCATTTGCTTATACATCACAACAGGAATATGAATTCAACACTTGCATCTTACAACGAACCGTATTAGCATTAAACAGATATACGAGTTATAACGTCCTTTATTGAACGTAAAACATGCATATAAATACTATTGGAGGCGAAATATCAAGCTATATATTACGAAATGATAACTGTTGGTAAACCATTTACTGTTATAAAATATTCAGTTAATAAAGACATGAGTTGTTCCATAGATCTCAAACCGTACATTTAAGTAATATGTTGGTATCAACGATTTACTGAAGTTACGGGTTTTCAAATACTTGTACATGATATTGTGAGTTACTTCATGGAAAATATAGCAAGGGCAAATCTTGATAATGCCTTAGATAAACGTCTTTACTATTGTATACAAACTTGTTACTGTAGACACATTATTCGTATTTAGTGTTCACATTGTTAACAAACCGTCAGATAGTTAATGCGCGACATTCTTTTTCGGAAATAGAACCACAATTACTCCTTATATTAACCGACAAACGCACGAAATTGAAATACTATAACAGTGCGAAAAAGTCATGAAGTCCATACAAATCAGGGCACAAATTGTTCAGATAACTTAAACAGCGTAAACTGAAGCAATTAAAGCGAACGTTTCGAGTTGTAAACGAAATATGTTAATAAAGTTACGAAATCCATACCATGGCATGTAACTTAACTAAGATTAAAACGAGTTTAAAACGTATAATAAAAACAATATTGATGCAACTGTTTTTTTAATATATCAAATACCGTATGTACTATACTAATAGCAATTTGAAGATATGTTTCGTTCAATATCCAAGCATTATGTACATTATTAAACGTCTTATTGACGCACTAGATACCAGAAGCAGTATTAGACTGCAACGGATACAGTACACAGTTTAAAATGAACGGGGCCAGTTTGAAATCGTTCATATACACGTTAATTAAACTTAAAAACGTATTCGAAGACATCTAGCACACAGCAAAATAGCCTGTATTGTATTCATTCAATAATCACTATATGAAGACAGCATCCGGCTATTTTGACGGCATTCATCGCATAATGCATATCATGGTATTTGAATCAGAATACGATGCACTTGGATATCTATAAAACATAAAAATGTTTTAGAAGCTACACGAATAACAAATAGGATACTAGTTTAACATACGTTATGCAAAATTACAGTTAACATTGTCAATTCAGAGTGAAAACTTATATATTTCATATGAACATACGTTGCAGACACAAAATTGATGGAGGTGTGCTACACTATTTTAGTTATATAAATAGAGTCTGCTAGCATTACCTGCGCACAATAAAACACCATACAGTCAATGACCTTTTAATCAGGTATAATTAAAACCTGTATTTCATTTCCCGTTTTTGCAAATCAACGCATAAACATATTCATGACCGTCAAGTTTTATCTTCAAACAGTGGCCATGGAAGGGCGTATACTTTGAACATGTCGTTTACGCAGTACAATGCTGTTATACTTGTTAATGACGTCATTGCATTGCGCAAACGATAACGTTGTGTCGTTCGACGAAGATAAAATGTTGTACGCTGACTTAACAATAATTGTATGCTTTCATTCTTTAAATTTGTTCCAATACCCTCGTTCTAATCAACACCCCAAGCGTGTTAAACTTAATTGTATTCGTATCAAAAGCAGATAGTGGCTTTTTGTGCCTTGGAAGGTTGCCTCCTATTAAATAATGTGTTTCGCACACGTTTCTGTTGTATTGGAATGAAGTCTTTTATTAAATTAAGTGTTGGCTGAAAGCGTCTTTTGCAATCCGTAATCACTTTACTTGATACGTTAATGCTTTTAATCAGGTTATGTATGTAACCAAACACAACCATTCAAAACTATTTATGTGCATATTTTATGGCAACAAAGGTAGTCGTATACATTACACATCAGACCGTTCTTAATTATATAATGATATTGATTAAACAAAATTCATTTATAGCTTGTATAATGTGACAATGTCATGTCGTTTTATGCATCAAAATGCAACGGACTGCCAACTGCTGTATAGTTGAGGTAAATAGCAGCAACTGCAACATCTGAAATGCAGCCCACTACTCTCCAAAAGGAAAATATTGTATGTGTAAGAATTACTTTCCAATGTGAATGTTTTATTTTTGCATTTTTTGTACTGTGTCTCCGTTTGTATTTAAAATAAGTAATGGCCACTAATGCCGTCAGACAATTATGTGTTTTGAAATTGACTACCAGTCGGTTTTTATTTCATAAAAAATCTAACAACGTTAAAATATATACATATTATTAATATGTATTATGTATACATGCGCATTCTTAATTCTTTGGAAAACGGATATTTGAATACTTACATACTGCATAAGTTTGTAGAGAGGTGTCAAATAATAATGTTCATCTAGCCAACAAAGATATGTACCAGTTTATAAAAACAAAAAACAAATCAAACAAGAAAAAACATTCAAACAAGCTTACATTCACGGAAGCCAATACTCAGATATATAACCAACGAAAGGTTCGTAGGCATTTCATTCTCATATCTTAACAATCCATCATGATCGTCACATATGCAGCGGCATAAAAATATAATTAAGATCGTTATGTCTGTCAAGCAGAAAGTTAATTTTATACATATGTATGCATATTACGTTTTTTTATATATCTTATGGAAGTTATCAAGTAATTATTTAATGTAGTGCAAGCCTAATGGGTACTTTTCCAGAAACACAGTTTATTATTATTTCCAGATTGTAAACTGTATATCACAACTAATTGCAAAATTAAAAAAAGAATTACCAGCCAGTTAACTTTTAATACTTGGTTGAATACACCTACCGTTTGACTCGGTTGGGCCTTTTCTATAGATTTACCCTATATCCAAAATGAATTGTTTTTGTAAATAGGATATGCATATATTTTTGACAATAAAATTAATAAACGTACTCAACTGGATAGTGCTAGTAGATACAGCATGTAAAATGTGTCATAAAAAGCAAATTGTTCCTTTGATCTCTAATAATATGTGCACTCATCTGGATACAATGGCAAAAAAGACATCATTTCGTTCAGTGACAAGAAACTTTAATTACTTTTTATGTCACTTGTAGATGGATGAAATGCATATACTGTACATATTATTTTAACACAACATACTTTCTACATACTAAATACATTTCAGGAAGTTGGACTTTTTCTTTCTCAAGAAATTACTATTGGTTATGCCTAACCCCCATTCATTATCATAAAACGGATTTCAGTAAAAAATTGTATATGACATTTATTTTGGGGTTTTCTAGTTGTTTATTAAAAGCGATAGTTATAAACACTGATTTTTGATGAAACTTAGCTAAATTTGGCTTAATATTGATGTAATAATACATTAATGATACCATTTCAATGTCACCAAAAGTTCAAAGGCAACCCAAGTATATAGCCGCAATTAACCTCAAAATGTCAAGGTATTTCAAATCAAAAACATATGTTGTAATGGAGACACTTTCCACATTGTCACCATTTACAGACATGTTGCCATAAGCATAAACAGAGATGCCAGCTACTTTCTGGGCTTCAGAAGATTTCGGCACTAATGGCTTCACACATGTGGAGAACTTCGAACCCGTTTTCAAACGCATGGCATGAATCTGAGTTTTATCCGGGATGACTGTGCATCGAACTGTAATAAAAAAAAAGTAAATTCACACGATGTTTTTTTCATGAATTCAATTATCCCTTTTTAGTTTCAAACTGACGCTTTATACGATTGTTTGTTATGAGAAACACACAATTTTTGGACAAAAAGCACTAAACAAATTGACGTCTCCTTGACCTCAAATTATCAAACATGAATGATGAAAAAATTTAATGCATGATGTAATATGATAAAACGTTGACACTCTGAACAATATAACCTTCTTGTAAATGAGTTGAAAATGCTATGCGCATGAAAAAAGTCCACAAATAAGTTTGTCTTACTTTGACCCGTTGTGCCTGAAGGTCAAAGGTTACTAAGGCTGGCTCTGACTCAAACTTGACAAGATGAAAATTGTCTCATGAAACTGCTTCAGGCAAAGCTTCCACATCGAAATCTGACAGATGTTCAAGACCTAAATACAAAGTATCTAAACTGCAAGTCAATTTGTCAATAAGTCACAGATTTTTTTTAAACATCCTACCATTCTAAAACATCGTAATTTATAAGCAACAATTGATAAGAGTATTATTTGTTTACGTATAGCAAATGTGCAAACACTTACCGCAATAGTAATGTGTCTGCAATAAACTGCATTAATGCAACAGCAGAACAACGTTGGTAATCGGTATCACATTCATTTTCGTGTTTGCAAACGGCCTGTTTTGTCTACGCACTTTCATTTTGAAACAGAATGTCAATAGCCGTGACGTCAAACGAAATATATATTTTCGAACGAAAAATTATATAACATTTTAAATTAATGCGAAATAAATCTTTATGAGATGAACACATTTAGTTCTTAAATAAATAAACACACATTTATTGTGTATGTATAGTTCTTAAATAAAAACAGACTTATTTATTTCGTGTTTTGAGTAATATTTCCGTACTTTGACGAACCAATCGCTGCCAAACTTTTTCGAATACGCCGATATCGACCGACCATTTCCGATCTCATTAGGTATCTACTGCCTTAAGTTGAAAACATAACACGTTCCGTTGCTAAGTAACAGTTAAGCACCCTAACGAAAAAAGATGGAGTTAGAACAATACAGAAAAGATATGTCCCTTTTAGTGGTGTTCATGAACTGTAAGTGAAACTATGTCTAAATTGACAAAAAGCACCGTACAACTATATGGTTTATTAAGGATGTCACCACAAAGCTTTATTATAATATAGAACGTCGTTCCTTCTGCAAAACAAGTTACACAAACTCATCAGCATTTAGCCTTGTGTATAATAAATCAGGATTCAGAGGACGAATCTGCTTGTGTGATTTAACCCAGGTAGTCACTGGACACAAATGCCGGTGTATGAGAATGTCTAAACAGAAATGCGGGAGTGAGGGGGGGATTGGTTCAAACAATCGTATATGACAGATCTCGTCACTTCATTGCAACTGATAGAAGCAGGACAGTTGGCATAAAAGGTAACACTGGCAAGGCTGTGGAAGAAGTATGTAAAACGAGTGTGGTCAATGCTTTTGGTAAAAATGGTGCTTTATTTTTGTAATATCATATAATGTAATATAATGTTATGTGATGTTATGTAATATAATACAATGTAATATAATGTAATATAATGTAATATAATGTAATATAATGTAATATAATGTAATATAATGTAATATAATGTAATACAATGTAATACAATGTTATATAATGTTTTATAAAGTTGTATAATGAAATATAATGTGTTATACTGTAAAATCTTACAATTTGATACCATATAATATCATGTAATACGGTATAACATTATATTATATCATAAAATATGGTATCAGATAATAAAATATCATATGATATCATATAATTAGAGGTAGAAGTAAAAGTAGAAGTAAAAAATGAAGTAAATGTAGTAGTAGAAGTCGTAGAAGTAGTCATAATACTGTTATTAGTAATGTTAACTTGAATTATTCGTACTTGCGTATGGGGTTTTTGGGTAGTCATCGTTCAGGAATAAATGTTGACTTTAAGAAACATCTCGGTTAAGAATAATGTTTAATTTAGCGCAAGTATCATCGAAATTGTAAATTGTATCTTAATTTGTTATCTGCAAAGCAATAAGTCAGCCTTCGGGAAGCGGATTATTATAGGCCCATTTGATGTTCTTATTCAGCGGATTACAGCCACTTATGTCTTCCTGACGAGATACTTCAACTTCCAATAAGTCTGTTATTTGTTATAGAAGTAAACATATGTTTCGCTATTGATTAGGCTTTATTAAGACAGCCACGTATTACGGTCATATTATTGTTTCTTGTCAATACCGATCGACAGGTTGTGATTCAACTTTCATATAGTCATTTCGATCGTACAAACTTCTTAATTTGTGTAAGATATCTTGTTAAAATATTCGTCTTCGATTGACTGAAAATGATTTTTTTATCAGGTGGTGCGCTAGTCGAGTGATAACACTCTGGTCTACGATTCCAGAGGTCGTGGGTTAAATCCCTGGCCGGGGCACTGGAAATTTTAGAAATGATGCAAGTGTTTCCCACCCAACTAGAGATGTACTGTAATGAAAACCATGTTATTCTCGCGTGTATCGGTGCAAAACACTGAACACGTAACAAAACCAAGGGATCTATTCGTAAAGAGTTAGGGTATTTCACCCGGATTCCTTGTATCTCAATACTGTCTCGTCTGCTTGCTGTGGACCCCATTGGAAATAAGTGCTTGCACTTTCATGACTGCAAGGTCAACATAAATACATACATACATCGGCCAATGGTGTGTACACTAAACAAATCATGAACACAATTCCTTAGTTGTTATGTGTTGAACGAATGTCAACTATGTATTTGTTTTCAGACAAAAGTGTATCAAAACGTGGTGTGTGCATTTCTCAGTCTTGATTATGTTGATTATTTTGGAACCTGAAGTTGAAGTAGTCTAGTTGGCTCGTGCGATTTCTTTAAAAGAAAAGTCACAATGTTCAACTAGTTTATGTACTGAACATTTGCCTAATATTTAACCTCATTATGCTGGTATTATGGTCCTCTGAGTATAAAACCATGTAGCGATACAAATAGCACTACATCGAATTAGATTAACTTAAAATTATATTAACATTAACAGTGCAAATACATGAGGTAAATGTTCATTTACACGTATGTGCATTTCGATTAATCTTGGTGTTGATTAACGGCCTTTACCCCTTTTGATTTGTACTGACCGTTTCAAGACTGTGACCACGGCTTTATTCATTATAATCGGTATTGTGGTTGTAAATGTATTGTCATGTCGTCTATAGACAACTAGATTTTTACTGCCGTTAATTTCTGGATTCAATAGTTATTATATTGTGCAAAAATTAAGGATGTTTTTATTTTATGTAGATATATTTAAACCTGGTTCTTGATGAAATGACACAAACTTTACTTCAAGAGTTCCACTGTGTTTTATTTAAAATAGTGGATGCCTACATTGAACGTTCTTTCAAACAACAATTCGATACTTACTGTTAATAGTGCACATGTTATAAGCAATGCGTTATTTTATTAATAGATCTATACGATAATCTACATATAGACACATTATGCTTGCTTCTACCCTTAACAGTCTTCTGGACATTTAAAAGAAATAATTCAGATAGCATCCAGACACTCCCGAATGCCATTTGTTATTTGTATTATACAATTGTACGCAGCTAAAATGAAATTGTCGAAGCTCTTTTATTAGATTCTGATAGTTTGGAAGTGGCTGATGAAGTTACTAGACATATGAAGCTATAACTAAGTACATCGACACAAGACAAATTCTACTTAATACAGAGATGTATTGTCTAGACTTTTAGAATTGCTGGTCATGTTTTATTGATCTTGCAACTGCAAACTGCGCAAGTAGGAAAGACCTAAGTAAACTCGATAAATAAATAATTAAAAAGAATCTTAACCGTCTGGCTATTTCGTGATAATGAAGTTATACATAATAATATATCAAACAGTACATATTGAATAAGTGATTAATATTTTAATTATTTTAAACACATACAATTAATCATCACAATCTACTAGGGGTCAATTGAGACAGTGTTGGAATTAAATTGATGCAATCATCATAGTACACATTTATAATGTTTACAATTAAATGTGTTCAGCTTTCGTATTGCTAACACGACAAAAATACTGAACTCAAAGGGAGTTCTATTTGTATAAGTCAAGAATGGAATTCGGATTTCTCCATAAATAATGTTTCTGGAGTTCTAATATTATTATTCATATTTAAAAATATAGCATGTTTACATTTTATTTCAATGTTAAGATATCGTTGCTAAAAATAAATGTAGATGTTTTTTTCAATTATGCTTGTCTTTAAGTACCATTTTCAACGACGTTGCATTATATTGAATGCGTCGTTTTAAAGTATTGAATTGTGTGTGTTGCCGCGTGTGCCCAAACTGTTGTTTTGTTTCCACACCAATTTGTCTTTCCAATTGTCTTTACACTTATCAACGACATCTGAAAACTAAATGTTATGTATTGGGATTGACAGAAGGCTGTCAAATGCACGTGTCATAATATTTTAAAATCTGTTTGAATTGATATTTATGTCGTTGTTAAGTGTTTATAGACCACACAGAGAGAACAACAGGTTATTGCCCTAGAGGTTTGTAATATATCACGTGAACTATCTAACGATGAGGATTGACAATTGTTTAAAAATCAATATGACAGTAACTTCTTTGATGTTTTCTTATTAAAACTTTCCTTTAAAAATGATAACATTTAAACACAAAGCAAATTGACATCGATTTTCGATGTCAAATGACATTGATTTTCAATGTTTGACATCGATTTTCAAACTTGGTGTTCACAAAAAAAATCGATGTCAAATGACATCCAAAATCGATTTTCAATTTGCAATCAATGACACTGAAAATAACATTGATATTGGGCATGTTCAAATTGAAAATTGATGACAATCACCATAATAAGAAAACAAAATGGCCGACATTGAAAGACGTCTTCGTCGCGTTCGGTACGTAAATGCATTGTTTCCGATGGATAGGAGTTTTTCGTGATCGAGCGAATCCATTGGAAACGTTGTCTCCGTTGGAAGTTCGTGAACGGTACCTGGTTTTTCTCGGAAACTATTCTGTTTCTGGTGAATATGCTAAATTTGGAGAGGGCTACAGAACGTTCGTGTCCTCTTCCGCCGCTCATTTCAACTCTAGCGGCATTGCATTTTATTGCGACTGGAACACATCACATTGTGACTGCCGGGCTGCATGGAATTTCAAGGTCCAGTGTATGTAGAGCGGTAAAGGAATTCACGGACAGCGTGTGTCGACATCTGCATGACTTTGTGTTCTTCCCAAATAACGAAAATGCGCAACGGACGGTGCAAAAACAGTTTTATAACATCGCTGGTACGTATAAGCTCTCAATATAATTCACTCTGAAAATGTAATGATCTTTGATTGGTTGCCAAGTAAACAAATAAAGGGAGTTAAATGTGTCTTAGTCGAATCGGGCTCAATTCAAAACGGTGTATACGTACTGTATGCTAGGATTTATACGTGTTGAAATAAAATACGTGTATGATTCCTTTAGTATTATAAACATAACTTTGTACTAATGATGGTTATTTTTGGGAAC
>VMBQ01005172.1:53869-68304 GCA_007657795.1 Dreissena rostriformis
AAAGCAATAAAATGAGTAACACATATTGTAACTGTTTTAAATATGTAACTATTACAGAATCATCAATGATTATATTTAAAAAAAAAGATTGTGCTGGAATATTGCATATAGTGTCTGTCTAGGTTCTTTTATCAGAAGGTCCCACTTTGATCCCCACTGGCAATGAGGGAGAGTCCTCAAGATCATCTCCAATGACAACAAGTTCTGGTTCTACCCGGGAAATAGACTCCAGTGTCTCGATAAGCATCAGACTTTGGCAGGAAACTAGCTTTAATAAATGGAGTTAAATAAATAATTATATGTGATATATTATGATAAACATGTCAGTAAAATAAACACTGCACAATTATTTATTTTACCTGTAATATACAAGTACCATTCCAATCTTGGCGGCTAGAGAACTATTTTAAAAGCACTATAACTATAAAACACTTATATAAGGCATATTGCAGTGTTCCACAGAAATGGTGCTGATGATACAATGTAATTCAGCATTATGATTAGATATTTCCAAATTCCATTTCCACTATTGGCACTAACGACGTAAGTAACATTTCCAGTTCAATGACTTTGAACAAAGTGATAAATAACACTTTTCCACTGTCAAACGGTACGAAAGATTGATTAATGCAATAAATCGTCTACTGATCCCATGTGAGCCATCTCACTCTCTGTTCAATGTTTGTTATATGTGCTTTTTCTCAATTTTCAGCAACACATTACAGAAAAACACGGTGTAAAAACCCTACCGGATGTTGACAGTTTGAATATAATCCCAAAGAAAACAGAATGTACAATAAAAAAATCGTAGATTACTAGAGCGTTTTACGAGGACATTTACGAGTGGGTTATTGGAATGTTTTAAAATAATCGTAAATCAAATTGCAACTTCCCGAATTACGATACGATATCTTAATGAAACGGTCCCCAGGGTAGGAATGACTACTTGCTCTTCGTTATAGGACTGTGTGGAGACTATTTTAAGTTTAATCTGAAATATTTTGAGACTTTCAGATTGGGCTTTTCTCTTTTATTGCATAGACATTATAATCAGTCATGGTTTGAATAATTGAAACTTCACAGTAGTTCATAAAGTTCCTGAAAAATTGCATTTCAGTCAGTTGTTAGTACAAAGTGTTTGTTTGTTAGAGTAACAATCATTGCCTAGAGTAACAGGACGTATAGTAGGGTGACCCAAATTACCAGGGTGATAGGTACTTGAAAACCCTTGTCCCCAATCAAGTTCATGTGTACTCATGGCATATTTCACACTTTGTGACTAATCTCACAATTTCATATTAATATTAAATACTGAATAAAATCTACTGTGTAGCCTCTATTCATCATTTCACATAATCTGCTAATAGATTTAGGGTGGACAGACCAAGGAAAAACATGCAAAAGGCGATCAGATCTTAGAGCCAACTGGAATTATGGCAAACAGATCCAGATTTTAAATAACATAATTTCAGTTGCAAACATAAAGCTGCCAAAACTTTTCAGACATTGTTTTTGTTCATAGATCATAATATGTTCTGAGCATAAAGTATTGCAACAAAATGAAAAGATTAATGCCGAATTTCATTACTTTCGGGTATACATGCATGTGTTAGTTCGATCAAAACAATTGAATGTTTTCTCTATAGGCTAACTTTACTAAGACTAAGATGACATTTCAAAACAACCAGTTAATAACGACTCACCTATTGAAGGTATTAGCCACCTCTTGCCATTTTGATCTTTTATCTTGCCACCTAGTGTGGCACCTTTAAATATACAATATAACTGATCATAACGATCATTGATCAGTTGCACCACAAACGTTTTTTCTGCCATCGACCACGACAACACCTGAGCAGTCATTTTGCCGCAGACGTACTCTGACGTAGTAAACAAAAATCAATTCTGTTTCCGCTTTAACGCTTACGTCCACAACAAGTCGAAATCAATTTTAAATAGCTTCGTGAACACGAACTTTGTCATCGATGTCACTTGACAACGATTTTCATTGTCATGCAAATTGATTTTCGATGTCAGTAAAAAGTTTTGTGAACACGGGCCCTGCATTGTGACCGCATTTTGACCGCGGATGACTTATTTTGCATGACGTCGTGAGCACTTGCAGATTCATTCTCAGTATTTGTCAAATACTGTTTTTGCTCTTTAAATAAATTTACATATATACATAATGATAATGTGTTGTTGTTTAATATGAAACATTTCTGAACATATAGTTTATTAAGAGTCATATGACGTACCTGCAAATATTGATTGATATGAACCCCCTACTGTCATGATACAAAACACATATATGTGAGACCAAAATCACAAGAAATGTGATAACGTTAAATGTTGTATGTAAACGTTCGCTAAAGATACACTTAAACATTTGTCTAAACGTCCACTAAATAATATCTACTGGTATGCAAAATACATAAAGTGTAAGTTCACGTTTCAAGTTTTAATTACTTCACTTACTTCAGAAAATTTTGTACTAAATTTTACGTAATGATAATCAAGTTTCTTATTCGCGGCAGAATAAGAAAATGTTATTTATGCCTTAATTAAATCGAATAAGGAAATGACATTTGCTTACTCTTTTGCTTATTTTTTTATTAATAATAGTCCCAGTTCTTTGTTCGCTGTTGAGTAAGGATAAAGAAACAAGTTGCGTTACGTTTTGTGAAGGATTTGTCTCTATCGAGTCCAGGGTTATTTTCCGGTCACAGGGCCCCTAATCGTATGCAAATATTGAAGGTTGCCGGATATAACAATGGCCAATTAGCGAGAACACGCGTTTTGTTACTTATAACAGCAATGCATAAAACAAGCAATACGTTTTTGTTTGAATTGGAATAAAAACAATAACGGACCATCTTGATGAATCTTTCTAGTCTGCTAGAGACACATGGATCGCTGCTGCCGATGCAGTCTCGCCTTCTGTGTGTGTGATGTCAGAGATGTCGGGAAAAAGGTCCTTGTCAGATACATCTTCATAAACTGTATAAGTCTAAGATATAACATTTAAAAAAAATACACATTATTAGTTGGTCCTTTCTTACAATAACTGGGCTAAATTCAAACACGCTCGTAAAAGAGTCAACAATTTGATTTAACATGCACAGGAAAGATTTTACTCCAGTATTGAAACTACATTAACCGATTTAAAATTGAGCAATTCCAGGTAATACTGGAATATATTAACACATTTCATACACTCGCATTCACACTCCGATGTGCTTCCACCCCTAAAATCGGTAATATGCGGTGCTGCAATTGTCCAGGTATGACTACACATGTATTTCGTGTACACGATACATTTAGATTGTTATGATAAATTAATAACCTCAAGATCGCCATAGTTCGCACAGAAAAATTGATAATTCGCATCTATGAGTTGTAACATTTTGTGTAGTAAACACTCCGCTTTAGAATGATGTCATGTGTGCGTGTTTAATATGTACTGTTTTTACAGCTGGTGTTTCTTTAATGCGTTTAAATAGGTAATCGTGACCATCGAGGATATAGACTTCTTACAGCATAAACATTAAACAAGTTAACTATTGACTCGCATGAATTGGACGGTTTGTTGAATAGCGCATGTTTCCATTTCATATCTGTTAACACGGTGTATTCAATTTCAATATGTCCATGAATATGTATTAGCCTGTCTCTACAATCTTACTGCTTTAAAACAATACTTTTATAAAAAAAAAACTATTACCGAGTAAGCACTATGAATACCCAATTTATATACAGTTTGTTAAAGTTAACGTATTTTAGCGAAGCTTCACTAAACTGACAATAGACCAATCACCAAGAATACCACATAGACGCACATAGACAAGCCAGCTGTGTTCAATCCCTGCATAGTGTTCTGTTTTCCAGGAAATTACAACACAATGTGATTGATACGACTTTGGCTGATGAGCGTCATTACTTATACTTAGCAGCTTCAATGAATAATGGAATACAAACTGGTGTCACGAAATAAATGCATATTTGGCAACATTGAAATGATAAGTGGTAAAACAGCATATCTTATATGTTGAACTCGGTGGTGTTAAGCCTTTTCAATCATTGCACAGTAATCAATTAAATATCTTGCCACAGCAAATAATTGGATTGTTTTTTGTACCGGGTGTTTATTAAGGCCAGTCGTAAGCTTAATATGAATGATATATTTATAAGTTGTATCATATGCTTTCCGGTGGTTTATAGATAAATATCAGTGAAATAAGACTGATATTTAACTTTTCAAACAGTAAAAAATAACACTGACAAATATCGATATTTTACACTGTTTTGCTATGAAAGAAAAAGCATAAAATAAAAAGAAAAATTGTTTTTTTTCGATGGAATATCAATCTTAATTCACTCGTGATCATAGAAACAAAACATATTCACTCGTGGCTGCGCCATTTGTGAAAATGTGTTACGCAAGAACACTCGTGAACACAAATTGAAATTCCACCGAATCCAACAAATATTCTCGATATAGTCAATAGTTTATGTTCTGCATTCCGATATACGTTAACATGAAATCGTTCTTACATCACGACTCTTGACCGAGACCGGCTGGGCCAGATGGTACGGTTCTGGACTACGAATCCGAGACACGCAGATTAAATTCAATTAATTTACATTTCTAATAGAAGCACTAAGGATAAAACGAAACACAAGGTGACAATAGATACATGCTCAATTAAACTGTGCTAATCGATGCTTTGTTTTGCATTAAAGTAATTTTAAAAAGGCTCAAAACAAATAGCATAGACAAACGATTTTCAGAAATCGTGTCCAATCGAAGTATATACTACAAAATACTAATCACCGAATTGGAATCGGTCACTGAATAACTGTGTGTTTATATTTTCGGTGACAGGGATCGCTGGTGAGACCTGGTGAGTTCATTGATGATATTATCCGTACCAAACTCTTTCGAATATTCAACATAAGTACACTAATGTCTTACAATATGTTACGCAATACCAATACTTGGTACACAAACATTACACCAGTACTTAAATGTTTCATCGTCTTTAGTTATGTATTCAATTCAAATTTATTGTCACGAAGACATATTTTTTTATGAAACGTGTACTTCAGTGTCAATCAGTATATAGAGAACACATGTGATTTGATAACACATTACAATCATTCGCTCATTCGTTCAAAGCTAACATATGGTATTGTTTGTTGCAAACCCTTGATATTTGTCGTTTTAAGAAAACAAACATAACTAGTTTACCAACTCTCACTCTAAGCTGGATGTGGCGATATCAGACCAGATTATATTCACAGGTGGATGTAAGTGTAAGACGCGGGGTCTATAGGTTTAAGCACTCTGCGCTCAGCTTTAGCCGCACTATTAGCAGTAAAAGGGATCGAATCTTCTAAACCAGATATTTACCAAAAATATAATAAGTTACCCACTGATACAATCATATAAATGAGTATTCGAAGTGTGGTGGTTTTTGTTAACATAAAGCAATAATCGAATACATGCAGACGTCTACAATGTTATCATCTCTTGCCGAGTCGTTTTGTAAAATGACACTTACTGTGAATAATGCCATAATTGTCTGCGTTGTTTATTATATATTTGAGCACAACATCATACAATGGTACAACATAGCGCCCTCTTTATAACTTTCGTTGAACAGACAACGAGTTTTTAATTAAGTAGTGAAGCTTGTCTCTTCAGCAGCATGCGTATTGTTTTGTTGTATAGACGAGTTTGGGTTTTAGCTATTCGCAAAAAAAAACTCGCATACGTATAGAATTTGCTGTTCTTTTATTGTATAATATACATCCATTAATATCGAGTCTGAAAACGTTTTGCGTTGCTAAAATGATTATTGTCCTTTTGTCATACTGGAATTACGAATCGAAAAATATATTTTCATTTTACCATGGTTACAAATACATAAACTAGAATGTGAAAAATGCAATGACTTTTTATTAATGGTAATAACAAAGACATAATAGGTGGCATATTGGATCTTATAAATGCCATTTGTATCTAATAAACGTTGTATTTTTAGTATTCATTTTAGTAGGACCATGGTTCGGCAATGACATATTCTGTCAACTCTAAGCAAATGATCTAGTTTCCAATTTAATTTAGTTCAGACGTTTTTATTTTAGCTCGATTGCATTGAAAGCCCCGGGCTTGTTAAACCGCTCTCGAGTCCGTTTTCTGTGCCTAAAACCAGTACTTGGTGTGTTTGGGGGAGATCTAAAGAACGCTCCTCGAGTGGAGATCAAACCCGTTACCTAATTTCCAATTTAAAGGAAGCACAGTGTATTTGCTAACTTGTTTTGATGAATGGTACAATGGATTCAGATTTGGAGATAGTTCTAGTATGCCATGTAAATCTTTGGTTACACGAGAACATATATATTAAAATGTGAAACATTAAGTTCGGTGAGAAGGCATCAATACTCTGCATTTATATACTAAATTCGTAGATTTGGTATGAGCAGACATTTTGAGTGCATTTCCATTTATACTCTGCATGAAGCTGCTGTTTTGACGGCTTATCATTTCCCTTATTATTTTATATGTGTATGAATTAGAATTAATGTTTAGACTAATCCAAACATGTCGTTCCTCTGTTAACAAAATAGTTGTTAACCCACACCTCAAGTTAGAAGATCGAGATAAATGTATTTAGTTAGATCCGCTATTCACGAGTTCGACGACCTTTGCGATGTCTGTTTGCATACATCGACGATGAACAAAACTATTCACGATGGCAATATGATGTCTGCTCGTGAAGTCTCGAATCAAGACCGCAAAACAATCGATTGCTCGGAATTAAAGCGAAGAAGTGTTTGAGAAAGACGCACCATCACTATTAGGATCGGAGCTGATTTAACACAAAGCCATGATACGTAGTTCGGGTATATTAAGAGCAACAACCGTCATGTATTAACATCATTTAGATATAATTCATAGCAGTTTTTCATCAGGCAATTTGAATACAGATTTAATGCCGTTTGAAAGAATATAACAATGTTTGAACAATTGAACATGGCATAACTTGGTTTATAGGAAAACATATGTCCGTTAAAAGGACATTAATACCACATACCCGACCACATTATTGACTAATATTTAAACACATTGTGAATTCGGTGATTATGAAGGGATGAAGATTACGGCGGTAAATTTATATTTATGTTTTATAGTTTAATGTATGCCAGCTCTGTCTCGTCCTACACTTAACATATAACGCTCTTGTACTTGTCAAATACATGTTATACTTAATATAACCCAGTGTTATACTGACTTACATTTNATATGTGTGTTTTATAGAGTAAAGTATGCCAGCTATGTCACGTCCTACACTTAACATATAACGCTCCTGTACTTTTCATATACATGTTATACTTAATATAACCCAGTTCTATACTGACTTACATTTCCATACCGTTGTATAACCTGTATATGCATATAACATGAACTAAATCAGAGTTGTAAGCTGACTTATAATTGTATGTTATCACATGGCATTTAAACGTTTTATAATGTCCTCACTTAACAAAAATTAAACGTGATCTTAACTTAATATCTTTGTACAAAATTCAGAGAATGGATTTGTGTGTGATGGAATGGTTTCTCCTAATAAATACAATGTTTTACAAAAGTTTCGCTTGTATAGGACTGAAGTCCCCGATGTTTTGATGTGTTGTCTAAAAGCGTCATGTGGGACCCGTAATCACGTGAATTGATACTTTTCAACTTGACATCATGCTATGAATTTTAAAAAAAACAAATCAATTCAAAACCAGTGATATATATCTTGCGTAACAGCAAAGGCAGTCGTGTACAAAACAATTCAGACAATATTGTATTTTATCCCATCCTCAGACGTGCATTGTCGAAATAACCCACTGCGGGATATATATTTTTTTTTCGGCAGTGTTGAAATATAGCTGTCACGCGCGGCGGACTACTTTTTTGGATGTATACATGAAATGAATGTTTCCTTTTTAAATCAATAAACCGTATTTACATAAAAACCGAATTGCCACGACATTTATCTCAAAACCGGCTTTCCGTACTTTTATTTTTCATTATTGATTGCGCAATTTATGACGTATCTCGTGTGACGTAATTTCTGTGACGAAACACAACAGTTTAATTTTGAGAAATGTAGAGTACAGTACATGACGTAGCGTCTGACGAAGTGGAAAGTTTATCGAGTTCATAAACACATTTGAATAGATATAGACTAGTGATAGGATGGCATAAGGGTCTTTATTTAACTATGCTAAAATTGATATAAAAGACCCTAAATGCAAAATCGTCAATTATTGTGTTAAATGGATTATTTATGGATTTTAAAGGATAATTAAAGGTAAGATCTACTACTACTAGTTCGAACGTTTTTTGGTTTTTGTTTGTACTTTTCATCGTCGTTTCAACAAAAAATGGAAGTACATATCGTTGTAACTGTATTTTTATTAGGATTGAATTAAAGTTGCCATTGAGGTAAGCCTGTTTTTCTACCAAATGGCGATAAAGAAATCAATGTTGTTTGTGTGCAGAAGTTTTAACTCGCCATAAAAGTAAACAAAACTGACGAAAATAAACATGGTAGTTACATAACTTTAGTGAGTAGAACAAGAAGCAGTAGATGTTTGCCTTTGTTATGCCAGTTAGTAAAAAGTGTGTAAAAAGAAGACTTGTTTATAGACTAAAATTAACATTATCGGCGGGGATAAATGCTGAATCATGCCTGACGTAAGTTCAAAATGGCAGCCATTCTTTTGTGTATTGCAGTGGTGAAACTAGAATTTTAATTTGAACAAAAGCGTTTGTGTTCTACTTGAGTGTGTAACATTTGGAATGCAGATTAAATTTGAATCGAGGCATATAGCGATATTTTTTCTTGTTACTCTGCGTTTGCGTGGAATTCTTAAGGACTATTTCGAGTGGCGTAAACGGAAAAGATCACACACAATTTTAATATTACAACGCAAGGTTAGGTTCCGTTAGTTTAATTTGATTTTGATCTGTGATTGCATAAGAAACAAATTAAATATAAAAAATGTAGGATTAAAAGAATATTGATGGGATAAATCGAATACTAGGTCGGTGCCGAATAAAGCGAGGTTCATTTTGCTCGGCCCGAAAATCTGAACCACTCGCCAAGGCTCGTGGTTCACATTTTCTAAGCCTCGCAAAATAAACTTCGATTTATTCGGCACCGACCTAATATTCTCTATATATTTTCCAAAAGATACAAAACTTAATCATTATTTAGCTATTGTTGTGTTACGGATGACAATGCCTTGTCTTTTTAAGGCATCAATATGCGACGGACTGGCAACTGCTGCATGCTGCCTCCCTTTAAGGTGAAGAAAAAATCAGCCACTGCAACATTTAAGACGCCATTACCATAAATGCAGTCAGATAATTATGTTCTCCGGAATTAAGTTCATACACTGCAACATCGTAACCACGTTCGAATAATGTTATTATAAACACATACACTTTCTTTATTCTTTCGACAACGGATACTCGAATAATTACATACTGTATATGTTATTACAAATACTCATCTGACCACAAAACGTATGTCACATTTTTTTTAACAAATAACCAACAACCAAACAATACAATAAGGTAAAAATACAAAAAAAAATACTCGTTCTTTAACTAGTATATTGCAATACGTGTGTTTCAATTAGGAGGTCGCATTCTAATTACATGGTCCTTTGTGCGTAAATTGCACCATCAGGATACTGGATAAGGTGTGATATAGACGACTTTCTCATTAATAAACGAATGAAAACTGCTCACTGCAAGTTTATAGTTGAAAATGTGTCAGAGAAATATAGAGAAATACATGATCATTAAACACGACTCTCCCTGTTTAATACACTTATACAATGACTACATAGACTGTATGAAATGCACACCATGTTTCACATTGTGATATAATGATGACGTTGCTCTCTCTATTATATATAAACATATGTCGTAAGTTTGAGACAATTTCTCTATGACAGCTGCAAGGGACTTGTTCACGTTCTGGTAAATGGACAAAAATTTAAAAACAAATGTTTAAGATCTGCATATTGTCGTTATAGTTATGATTTGTGCAAGGAAACAGTAATACTGACATTTACCGTGCTCTTAAATGTCCCTATTTGGCATCTTTTGACGATTTTAAAACATGAAAATTATTAGGGGTTCCAAACGCGAAACGATTAAATAGATTGGAAAGTTCTGTTGTTATCGTTATATTTTGTGACATTACGAATTTTGCTTGACTTTGACTCCAAGGGTATGAGGCTCGGTGTGGATTACTCTTTTTTCTTTTTTTTTTATGTTTTTCTTGTTTTATTCTGGAGCTATTCAGTTCCAATGTTTACATTTATCAATTTAAAACATTTAATGACAAACTTCAAAACATGCCAACATCTGTGAACAAGTCACTTCAACTCACGATCACAATGTAGTGGGCGTTTTTTACGAATACAGTATCCTTCATGTAATTTAATCGAAAACCTATGTATATACTGTAAGAATGAATATTCCCACTAGAGCAATATAGGNAAACACTTATTTTGATAATTATATTTGCTTAATTCCGATGATTAAATCGATTTAGATCAACGTCTGATCGCATACTTCTTATTTTTCGTGACTAAACGTTTGAAAATAAAACACTTATTATCATAATCATGTTCGCTCATCGTCCGATTCCAGAATACGTGTTAGTACTTCACTATAGATCATTGGATATGGTATTTTTTATATTATTTAAATATAAATTAATTATTAACCAAAATTTAAACTAATTTAATGTTCATATTACACCAGTGTCTGTTTGTGCAAGACATAGCAAGACAATTATTAACAGAAGCATCGTAAACCTATATGATATAGTGGTGATGTCACTAAATGCTTAGTTAATTGAACAAAAGGCGTTCGTTGTGCAAAACAAGTTATTAACACTTATCTGCAATTTGGTTGGAGGTATATAATATCAGGTTTCGGACGACGAATTTTTTTGTCTGAGTTTACTCATATAGCGGAGCCAAATTCCTAGACAGAAATACGAGGGTAAGTGGGCTAAATCTATGGTTTGTGAAGGATATTGTCACTTTATAATATAATATAATATAATATAATATAATATAATATAATATAATATAATATAATATAATATAAATTCTTCTTTGTTACGTGAAATACAAGTACGATAGCACAAAATCACTGGATGTAAATGTACATGGCGATTAAATTCCATATACGGACTTTCAAATTTTAAGTAATATTCAGTTATAATACTTGCGCCTTTTTTGTTTGTCTGAGCGTACGGTCGAGAATGAATATTGAATTTAAGACCAATCTCGGCAACGATAACTGTTAAATTTCGCGCTGGGACCCTCGATAATGTCTTTTAATGTGACAACTGCAAGGCATCTGAAAGGCAATCATTAAAGCTTCCGGAAACGGATAATAATAAGGCTATCTTATGTTCTTTTTCAGCAGATAACAATCGCAAATGGCCTTCTATTACGTTTAACCGACTTCCAATATCTTTTGCGCTACTGATTTGGCTTCATTTAATATGTCAGCCAAATAATACGCACGTAGTATTTTATTGTGTCATGATGGATCGAACAAATTGTAATTTACATTTGCTTGAGTCATTTACATCACCCAGATTGCTTTATTTCTCGGCGATGTTTTGCAGACATATTCTTTTAATGTCCTTAGCGTGATGTTGACATGAGAAGTCATGACATACAATCGAATATTGATCGGTCAATGCTTTGCACAGGGACCTGTTCACAGTTTGGTAAATCGAATAAAAATAGATATTGCACCGAATCCAACACATTATCTTTTAATTTCAGGCCTTTTAAACCTTTTATTGACATCGTAAAATAGTTTATCTTGGGAATTGCGCTAAAATAATGATGTCATTGAGTAAAAATAAAACATCTTTCCACAGTTAAACAGTGATAAATATCGATAATTTTCACTGTCATTTTTCACTGTTTAAAAACAGAGAAATTTTAGTTTCAATTCACTACTTTGTGTCTATTAACCATCGGAACGCATAAAATAATGAGCACTTTCAATGCTATAAAATATCATTATATGCATCTTTTGACGATTAAAAAACCTGAAAATTAAAAAGCGTTACACACGCGAACCAATTGAATATGTTCTGGTTTTCATATTTTGTGAAACTACGTACCTGGATTGCTCATATAATGTATATAATACAACATGACCTGTGGATAAGAGTTAGACTTTACTTCAAGGGTCAGTGGTTCGAGCTCAGGTGTGGAATTTATTTGTTTCTTTCTTTAATTATATTCTTGTTTTATACTGGAGCTCTATTGTTCCGATGTTTACATTTATAAATTTATAGCATTTAATGATATATTTCAAAATATTCCACAATCTGTGAAAAAGTTCCTTTAAAAAAAATGATTGCAAAATTCATTACCAATACGGTGTGCAAGGTATCGTAAATATGTTTCCAGTCAAAACGAATTGTTTGGGTGTTTCTGGGTAGGACGTGAGTATGATGATTTTTTGGAAATTTTTACCTCTATACGTATGTGATTCGAGTCATTTCTGAAAAAAACTTTAAAGAAAAAACACACTGTTAAACTTGTTAAATATGTTATATGTTCATTCTAAAGCAAAACTAGATTTGTGTACTGAGTATTGAAATTATATATTTTATTTCGTGACTCAACATTTTTGTATTGTGTTGCTTTTTATTATATTCTGTTGAATATAAGGCCCTTTAGCGACTAAAATTGTGCAACATCCAATAAGACTATAGTGTATTGCTTGTAAAATTTAAATTCCAATATAAAAAAGATTTATTAATCCGTGTGTTGTGTTATTAAAGCTGGCGTAAATTAACTGATTTAACCCTGATGCTTTTCATTACAGTTTCAAGACGTTAAACAAAGCTTTATTAATTATAATGAGTAGCATGGTTTTAATTGTATTGGCATGTCAAGTACAGGAAATCGTTCACATGTCTTTAATACATGCTTAGCGGATGGTAACAAGGCGTTCATTGTCATTAATGTTTTAAGTATATTAGTGTTTTTTTTACAAATATTAAGGAAGCTGGCTATTGTGTACAGATATTTCAAATGTTTCTTCATTTAATAATCCGTGCTTGTTTTACTTAAAGTGTGTTTGTGTTTCATACAGAAATTATTGGATTCCATTATCTAGATTAAATGCTCTCAATACAAATTATATAAATACTAGTTAATATTTTGAATTTCATAAGAAGTGTCTTCTTTTATTGTTTTAAGATAAACAAACATATATACACGCTTATATTTTATCCACTCAACAGAAAGGATAAAATAAATTAAGACATCATCCTGGCACACCCAAATTATGTTCATTATTTATACCATACAACTTCAGAGAGCCGAAATGGAATTGGTGAATATGTTGTATGAGATTCTGATAAAATGTTGATAGTTTGGTAGTCTCTGATGAATCTACTAGACATATGAAGGAACAATACGAAACAACGCAATCTATCAGTGATATAGAGTATACATAAAAGTTGGCACACTCAGTTGTATGATGGATTCACAAGCTCGGACGTAAATTTATCTAGCCGATTTTGGGATAAAATGGCTACATTGTTGCCAACAGTGCTGTTTTGTATCACATGTGTTCGTATGCTTTGGTTTGCAAACACGACATAAATACTTGAATCAAAGGATATTTCGTTTACATTAGCAAAAGACGAAATGAGGTTTTCTCAACTGATAAATTGCCTGAGTTGTATCATTCCTATTTTTTTATTAATGGTATTTAAATATATTAATTTTACGTTAAGTTGCTTATTGCTGAAATGAATTTAGATATTATTTCACTGATGGTGTTTTTCAGGTGTCATTTTGAAGAGCTAAGCAATATAGTTCAATGCACCGTTTTTTTTTTAATGTTGAATTTGCGTGTGCCCCGCACCATTCCACTTCAAAACAATGTCATATGACAAAGCACCTCTCCGAACTGTTGTTGTGTGTTTCCCAACCAGTATGACATTCCAATTTGTTTACACTAATCAACGACATGTACACACTAATGTCACTGAAAGGGGGTGGACACCAGGCTGCCAAATCCACGAGTTATGATATTTAAAAATCTGTTCAAATGTATATTTGTGTCGTTGTTAAGTGTTTATAATCTACTCATTTCAGTACAAGCGTAACTGTTTACTTCAGTTTGTGTATTTTGTATGGTGCTATATAAAATTACTTACGTGTGCGTATTTGTATTGTTAACGTTGATACTCCCGATATGGTACGGGTTCTCCATACCACGGTTTAGTGATGCAACATGCAGGTTATGTGGTGTGCATATTTTGTTTAAAGTGATATTAGACGCATCTAACATTATAAAGGTG